>ML848191.1:20311-54270 GCA_009831015.1 Picea engelmannii | reverse complement strand
AAACATATATTATTACTTAGCTTATAGTCATATTATATACAATAGGTATGTACAGATACAAGGTTTAAATAAAGCCTTGTGAAAATGATAATTTTAACTAATGAATCAAAGTTTAAATAAGATGTAAAACTTAAGGAAATTGTTCTATTACGATAAGTAGCAAATAACAACAAATGGTCGAATAAGATTGGAAACGATATAACCGTAATGAACAAAGCATTAATGTTTGGATTATTTAATCGTTATTCATTCGTAAAGTAAACAAATCAAATAAAAAGAAAGCTAACTAACCTGATGCTTATCAGCTGTAAAGAAAAAGGTACTAATCTATATTCGTCTTTCTGTGTAATGTAGGCTCGAACTTAACCTGTTTCCAAGCATAAATCTATGGAAAGAAGTAAAGAATGATATTTCCTGAAACAACTCAAGGAATTTTTTGCATTTCGAAAACAATCTATGATAAACAGAAAGACAGATGAATTTTTCTCATGTAACTTTAAATTATTCAAAAGCTGAAGATGAAATTAACTTCAATCTTCGACAAATGGTATTATAAAAAATACAACATTCGATGTAAACTCAAAATGTGTAGATAGATGATTAGTCACAGAGATTATAATAACCAATAAATAATGGACCACGTAAGAGATAAGCACTAGATGAAAACATAAATGTTGAACAGGCTAAAGATAATTCATACAGATATTTTTTTCATGCCCAAAAAATATATGAAAACCAATAATCACATTGTACAGTCTACAAAAGGACTAAAAACAAAAAGTAAACTGCATTCCATATATTTCTCAAAATGATAAGTCCATCATCAGGTGATTCGGATTTTTTTCGGCACGAAATGAGATCGGAGATATAATAAAGAAATGCACAGAGATATCGCAGATATTCAATAATATAACAGAAATATATTAGAGATGCAACCATAAACACAGATATACAGTAATACACAATTTCTATTAATGAAATAAATGTACAGAGACTGTAAAATACAAAGTGAAAGACTCGATAGAATGGTGGCAACTTATCTCTGAGAAGAGATGTGACGGCTACTCGCATTCGCAAGACGATGATTACAATGAGTCTCTGAAGGCATTTTTACAATAAACAAGAGTTCCAAAAACCATAGACATCCAAAAACCTAACCGTAGGAGATGAAGCGCCAAAAGTCATGTGGGCCCCGTTTGGGTAAGTTAGTACATCAACTTCCCGGGGTCTGTAACTTTTGCATACGATCTCCGTTTTAGGCATGTGATAGCCCGTTGGAAAGGTATCGCCGAGAAGATTCATGTGAACTTTGTCTAACATTGAGGATATAAATCCCAAAAAACCTTCATTTAGGCCCTCAAAATGGCCCCGAAAGTTAAAACTGCTAAAACTAGTAAATTGACAAAATTGTCAGAAAACTATTTTGAGCTAGTTGGAAAAGGTGGGTGGCCATCGATATCCATATGGATCACCAGGTCCCAAAAGAACTTCCCTTTTCTTTGGGAAAACACCAGTATTTAAAATAAATTCATGGTCTGTTTCTCATTTCTTACAAGATAGAGACAAATCTATTTTAATAAAGTCTTTACTAAAAAGTAACCAAAAAAAAAAGTCTGTTGTGACAACTATTCAAAATAATTACATCATCAAAATGTTTTTTCAAAATGAAAGTTACGAATTTGGAGCATCTCCAACTATTTACTCATTCCTTCAACCTTTGCACATTGATCTTCTTCACACCTGAGAAGAAAACAAAATTTAATTTAGAAAAGCAATCTAATAAACTCATTAAAGACAAGCTACAAAATATATAATTATGTAGCTATTGTAATAAAAACGAAAATAAAACAATTTTATTTATCACTAAACAAACCAAACATAAATTCCAAGAAGAATGTTTACCCATTAAACCTTTGAAAAAGAGACATGAGATAATTCCGAATTGATAACAACGTTGAAATTGGTATAATTTTTTATAATAATGTCCCCTGACCTCCTGAACCTTTTGCTGGCCCTGGGTGAAACCAATTGGATGCTAGCTCTCAAATACTCCTTTTCCTTTTCCAATGCCAAGTTATGAGCAATAACTTGATTTATCTGAGCCTGTAGATAAGGGTTGTCCTATTAATATCTTTGGATCCAATTAAAACAATCCTAACAGTATACCTGTTCCAGATTCGGTAGTGGGCAAGTATGATCTGAGTTTAATGGTTTATCCTTCTCCATAACCCTTTTCAAATCATACTAGATACCTGGAAATCCCTCTTTCTATTTTATAAATGGAGGTAAGTTAGACACAAAATCATATTAGGGTGAATCTATTTTAGTGGCATCAGAACTGGCGTCATCGACAGAGATAGTGTCCTCGACATCAAATGTAGGGATAGGTTTATTGCAATTCTGGTGTCGATTCTTGGTCATCCTTGAAAGAAGTATGCCATTCCTTTTATTCCTGAAATTTAAATCATCAACCCTCTGCGTGTTTTTCTTACTCTGTCTCTTGATTTTAATTTCATTTTCATAAACCGATTTTTGTATAGGATTAGGGTCGATAGGTACCTTACCCCTTAGATGACTCAAAACTCCATCGAAGGACTTATTTGGGATAGATTTGTGCTTCCTGGAGGTGACCTTGGATGATTGACGAGAATCAATAGGCGTATCAGGAGGTAATGCGGGGTCTTTTCCACTTGAAAACTTTGCAGAGAGTGAGACGATAGGAAAGAGCCGATAGTCTTGTCAACACACAGAGGTAAACAATTGACCGGTTCTGGCGGCAACGAAACAAAACCATTGCTAGCAAGGAAACCTTTCCATCTATCTCCTACCTTTAACAAATGGGAATTAACCAAAACCCGGATTAAACCATGGTGGAAAAGACTGGATTTAGTATTGGGGTTTTGTCTTTGATAGAACCTGGACATCTTTTGTAGAATTTTAAGCAAATAAAATGGAAAGTTTAACTTAAAACCTAGGAAGACCATCAAAAGGAACACATGAAATAAAAATAGCAGTCCATAGCGTCCCTCATAGGTGACAATCTGTTTGATTATCAATAACAAACCATGCCAGTGAGTCTTGAACAGATGGATGGGTGTACCTTTAATCTTGTAGCACGACTTTTTGGAAATCATCAATAGATGCCAAGGGATACCTTCGATTTTTAGGTTTTTGAACCAACGGTCTCCTTCCCGTGACATGCCCGTGGCCTCTTCTATTTATTATTCATCAACTTGTAACTGCAGGTCACCTATTGTAGCTCTAGCACCGCCAAAGGTCTTGGAAAAGTCTTGGGCGACTTCCAGATTGAAAACCTTGAATGACTGTACAAACTTAACCCATCCGAAGATGACAAGGTCATATACAACATCATCGCGAGAGAGAAGATCCTATGAGACATTCGTCTCTATTCTAACTACAGGAGCCATAATCTTGATTACGATATACCAGAAGGTGCAGAATGAAGGAGTTTGAGTTCGAGCCAACCTGAAACAAATGATATGTTTTGCATAGTCAAAGGTGGCCCGAAAACTACAATCTCGGGAGGATTCTACCATGACTCCCACTCTTACTATTGATTAAACCCCGAAACATAGGACAAATACACTCAAAAAAAACCTCGCCTGCTAAGAGCCTAATCCCTGATTACGAAGCACCATCAAATGATGAAATGAATGCAAGTTCAGGTGAACAGGACATAGATGTAATGGTTTCAAAGAACGACCACTAGCTAGGTAATACAGTGATTAGACCATGACATAACAACTAAAGGTAGCATTCTGATCATATGCTTATGTCATAGTTTTAGAACCAAAAGCACAAAGGGGTAAAGAAACAACATAACATTATTGAAAATTGATCAAGGAATAACATGAATCAAACATGACTAGGTTCTATCCTAATGCTTATATAATTTTTTCATATAACCATATGTTTATCAAACTTAAAAGTCTTGATATTATAGGTGTTTCAAAGGCTCATTTAGTTTGATAAGGAGATAAACCTTTAGAGTTTATCACATGTTTTTATACAAAATGATTTCAATTTCATGCCTGACTGTCATGAAATTGAAATGGGTAAACGAGAAGTTTATTGAAAAAAATAAAACTCAAAGACAAAAAATGATCAATCAAGCAATTATTCAAAAATCATAATCAAAATCTTCACAAATAAAAAGAGGAAGCTAATAAAAGTTCTTTTTCCCAGCTTTCATTTCAAAGATTGATGAAGCGATATGAATATTTGGCTACCAACAATGATGACTCACTGGGCGAAGCAGTTGTCTCTGTATCATCAAAACTTTATATCAGAGAAAAGAAAGATTCGACAATCACTAAAAACAACTTTGAAACAGATTAAGAGTATTAAAATTATCTCAGAAATAAATAGAGTCATACTCACAAAGAAAGATCTTGGAAAATGATTGTAATCTGAAAGTTAGTTTTGATCAAAAGGCAATGATATTTATAAAAGAAAATTCAATACCGTTGATAGGGCCACTACTGCCAACAGACATTCATAGCCTCAACATGGATGTCATTTAACCCACTCAAGTACTTTAGTCCCATCCAAAAGTTGTCTATCGATGATATGAAAATTTTCTATATATGATCAATTTAAAAACATACCTGATAGATATTGGACCCGACATTGCTTCACTGCCAGCAGGCCTGTTCAGTACCCCGACGAAGTTGTCTTGGTATCATGTGTGCATTTACCCACTGCCAATAGGACTATTTAGTACCCTGACATGTTTACACACATTTCCCACACGTTAAGTGTTTCCAACTCTCCTTAGTCATTTATAAAGATAAGTTTTTTAAGGTTTCATGATAACGAGAGAGCGGGGAGATACTGAAGATCTAACAACCAGACCATCATATGATTGATCATTAATATTTCTTTTTTCTCTGTAAGAATTGATAGTTTTCATCATGGTTTAGACATTTAGATTTTGATCAAGAAATCATCTCAAGGATGGGGAATAAATTTGAGTTGATGTCATTAGATCTGGGATGGTGTGAAAAGTTTAAAGGTGATTGTACTTCCCCAAGATATCGAAAAAAATTAGGAACAATGATTTGCCAGAGACTTCTAGAATAACTGTCTTACAGATCATTGATCTGAGTTAATACTTAACATTTAAATTCTTGAACTATTTCAATTTCTGTTAGTGATAGATATGATTATAAAATTCCCCTCAATACTAGATTTTGAATTATAAATAACTTTTAAGAAAACAAAGAAAGCAACAAAAGAAAAAAATCAATTGTAAAACAAACCGAAAAAATAAACAACTAGGGATATTTACAGGGGGAAGGTCTAACTCTTCTCAGGTGAAGTATTTCTTGAGAGTCTGGCCATTCAATGGAAAAGTTTCTGGCTATCCCTCCAAGTTCTATAAATGAAAGGAGATAGGACCCAATTTTTCTGCTATGACGAAAGTTCCTAACCACATGTTTTGAAACTTAGTGTGTTCTCCTTTATCCTCATGTGCTTTGTCCCATTTGAGGACCAAATCTCCTACATTAAAGTTTTTATTTGAGGATGAACTTGTATCAAACCAGTTTTTAACAATCTGTTGGTGCTGGTCCAATTTCCGTTTTGCTTGTGTCCTAACTTCTTTGAATTTTAGTAAAGCGTTTATTCGATTCTCTAAAGGGGGACATTCTTCCTCATGAACTTTCTAAGATAATTGCAGTGAGGGGAGAAAGACATGGGGAGGAAGGATAGATTCTCTTCCATAAAGGAGGAAGAAATGAGAATTATCGTTGGAAGCTTTTGGAGTCACCCTATCAGCCCAAGGTGAGTTATATAATGCATTGTGCCAATTTTTATGATTTTTCGACACTGTTATTTTTATTATTTTGATCAGATTTTTGTTTGTTGACTCAACCAAGCCATTTCTTTGGGGATAATAGTTGGAAGAGTATTGTAGCTTAATCCCTTTTTCTAAAGAAAAAAAATTCATATCCAAGGAAGAAAAATAAGAAGCATTGTCGAAAACTAAAAATTGAGGTATCTCGAAACGAGTGATAATATGAGAGTTTAAGAACAAAATTAACTGATTCACGTTTACTACCCTTAACGATAAAGCTTCATACCATCTCGTAAAATAATTCGTTGCTCTGAGAATATATTTGTGTTGCTGTGAAGAAGGTGGGTTAATTGGTCCTATGATATCTAGGCCCCACTACTGAAATGGTGTATCTACTGTAATGAGATGCAAGGGAAATGCAACCTTCTTGACCCACCCTTCAGCCTTTTGAAAGATTATACATTTTCAAGACAAAGCATGCGAATCTTTAAATATGGTGGGCCAATTGTAACCAGCCCTAAGTACTTTGTGGGAGGTCGTGTCTCCACCAAAGTGACCCTCGACATCACCGAAATGTAACTTAGCTAGTACCTTTTCAGATTCCTCCTTTTCTAGGCAGTGCAGAAATACACCATCAAAATTCAAAATTTTTCTCAAACTATACATCATTAATAAATTGAGAAGATGCAGATATAAGCCTTAGTGCTCTTCTTTTTTTAGGATAAAGATTTTGAGTAGTAGTTTCGTGCAACAAATAAAATTTGATACCATTATACCATGAATTAGGCACATTTTGTACACAACAGATTTGTGTTTCATTATGCATATTTTTAGGTGTTGTTGTTGGCTGATTTTTTGGCATTTCAAGTGAATCAACATCTAATTTTCAAAGGCCTTGAACTCTAACAATTTGTGCAGGTACAATTTCGAGATCATACTCTTGAAGGCAGGTCATCCAATTTTCCCTTTTCTTACCAAGTTCCTTTTGAACTAAAATATTTCTTACAACAGGATAAGGGACAATAACTTTTACCCTAGATTTCAACAGGTAGGGTCTGAAATGTTTAAAGGCCTTAAAAACAATGTAAGCTTGTTGATCTATTGCATGATAATTTAATTATTCTCCTTTAAGATTAGAACTCATAAATGAAATGGGTATTTTGTTATTTTCAACATTTTTCTGAGTAAGCACAACAACATACGATTTTTCTGATGCAAACGTGTACAACATGAAATCTTTGGAAAAATCAAGACTCATCAAGGAGTGAGATTCAATTATAGATTTTCTAATGGCATTAAAAGATAGGTCTTGAGGTCCCCATTTGAAAATAACATCCTTTTTAATCAGGTTTTGCAGAGGCCTAACCATCTCAGAAAAACTTGGGACAAAACGTTTGACGAAATTTATTTTACCCAAAAAAGATTGCATTGCCTTTTTGGAAGATGGGGGAGGGAGATTTACAATAGCTTGTGTTTGTTCGGGGTATATTATCATCCCCTCTTTCAAAACTATAAATTCCAATAATCTTCCCTTTTCTACTGCAAAAAGTGATTTCTTAGGATTTAGTGAAATACCAAACTTACGACAATGTTCTAGTACAACTCTAAGATGTGACAAGTGGTATTTTTTGTTCTTTGAAAAGATAGTGACATCATCTAAGTAGACAACAATTGACTGGTTGATAAGGCCATGCAAAGAAATATCCATTTCCCTCTGGAAAGTGGATCCAACATTAATAAATCCAAAAGGCATTTTTTGATAGGCATAGGTGCCCCACGGGGTGCGGAAAGTGGTTTTCAACTGGTCAGATGGAGACATAAGGACCTGGTTATACCCTGAGAAACCATATAATAAATATAGTCTTTCAGAACTAGATACTTGTTGCAAAATTTGTTCCATTGGAGGAACATGATAGTTGTCTTTATTAGAGGCTCGGTTTAAATTACGAAAATTGACACAAAGTCAAGTTTCTCCATTCTTGTTTCTTACCAGGACTAAGTTGGATACCCATTGGGTATGATGAACTAGAAAAATGATCTTGGCGGTTAGCAATTTATTTAGTTCCTTTTTTATCGTGGGTTCTAATTGAGGATACATTTTCCTAATTTTTTGTTGAAATGGTTGGGTTTGGGGCTTCATGGGAATTACATGATGTATTATGTTTGGATCAAAGGTTTTTAAATCATTGCATGTCCAAGAAAACTCATCTTTCAATTATTTAAAAGTTTTTGTGAATGCAGATCTTTCTTGTTCATAACACCCTTTGCTCAGATTAATATTCTGAGGATTATATTGCATTCCTAAATTTATAGTTTCGTAAAGTAACGAGAAACTGTTCGTTTTGCAATTTACCACTCCTCTAAAATTGTCATGTAAATCATAAAAACTTTCTAATCTGACAATAGACTTAGGGATAGAGTTTACGAGATCAGATGATATTTCCCCAGAACGAGGGTCAGATATTACCGAAAAATCATGGAGGTTTTCATTGTGGGTACTTTCATCAATTACAACATCTTGGAAAATGTCCTCCATATGTAGAAAATTTATGATTTGTTGATCATCATCAAACACTCGCCAATTTGTAATATTTTTGGGGATCGATGTCTGAATAAAAATTCAACAGAAAATGCATTAGGAGAAAAACCCTCAGCAGGTAATAATTTTGACGTGACATTATCCAATAAATCAGCCTCAGAATTACTAGATCTAGGAATGGAACTTATGTTAAAAGAAAGAAATTTATGGATTAAGTTCCATACCTCGGTCTGGTAGTTTTTGAGATGAGGTGATAAACAATGAACAACATTTTTTACCTGCTTAATTACAATTTCAGAATCACCAAACACCATCAAGATTTGCACCTTAAGATCCAGTGCCTTCTTCAGTCCCTGCAGGAGTGCTTTATATTTTGCTGTGTTGTTAGTACATTCAAATTCTAATCGATAGGCGATGAATGTATTATTACCTATGGGGTTGATCAGAACACAACCATCATCAACTCCTTCATGAGATTTATATCCATCAAAGTATAAATACTAGATTTCATCGTCATCAACAATGTTTGGATCATTTTTCAAAACTGTTATCTGATTATGGGATGATATTTTAGATTACTGTTTTGGGTTTGTAATAGTGGATATTTCAGTCATGAAATTTCCAAAACATGTGTTCATCCCTTGAGTTTCAATTTTAACTACACCAGCGGTAAAAGGCTCATTGGAATCATTTAAATATGTAACAGTGTACTTCAGATAACGTTCTCTATTAATTCTGATCTTGTTAGGTTGGCCATTTTCTGGTAACCACATATGAGACCAATCTGTAGCAAAATAACCGTGCAATTTCTCAGACCAAGCTCTGCTAAAAAATAATCCATAAAATTCAAGAATATAAATGACAACTATATCAATTACCTGGTGGACTTTTGGGTTAGTTGACAATCTAATCAACACATCCTTAAGTTCACCAACAACTATGACATTAGTTCTGTCTAACTGAATGATTTTCAAATCGGAAGGTTTGACTTTAACATTAATATTTTGACAAACAAATAGAGGCATTACATTTGATGAGCCCCCGTAATCAACCATACAATTATGTTCTGTTGAAAATTTTGAAAGTTAACAAGAATGGTGGTACATGTTTTCATGGTGTGTGAGCATAAATCTGCTAATTTTTTACTGTTGTATATGAAATAATTTTATCTAAATTCCCTACAGCCTTATATGACATGTCCTTTTTATTATGATCTTCAAGTGTTTTTTTACTCACAATATATTTCATTTTATTTAGGCCTTTTTATGCTGATTTCTTACTTAAAGGATCATTCTTTTTATTGTTATCAACTATACTTCACAACATTTTCTGTAGATTAGAGGGAATTTAAACAATTCAAAAATCGATATATTTTCCCTTAGTTTTTTAAGATCTTCAACAAGATCGTACTCTAAATCTGGGGAAACAAGGTTTTGTGTTGTTTCAATCTGTTTTGGCTATTTGGATACCGTATTCTTACTTGTCTCAGGTGAGGACGTGCTTTGCAGCTTACTTCGAGTGTTATATGGGTGCTGATTTTTATGGAAAGTTTCAAAATTAGCTTGGAAAATACTGTCGGAAAGATGTCCAAAGGTCAGGAGAGATGAGTCCTCCTCATCAGGTGTTTCTTATTCACCTGTGCATTTTGGTTTTTAGGTGGTACAAAATCAACACTATCGTTTTGATCTAGTATTGCTTGTAAAGCATATTGTAACCCTTCAAAACTCAAGCCTTCTGTGGTAGGATTTGGTATGTTCGGAGGAAAAGGTTTCCTAAAGGCGGCCTAAAGTTTCCTTTACTTGAAGATGCTTCTTCCACAGATATTTTCAAGTCTAGGACTTGATTAGATAACTTCTGAAAGGCTTTCTGTAAACTTTTCAAGTCCAAAGTTTCTTGTTCTTTTTTTATTTTGGGGTGGTCCAGTAAGGATTTCTATCTTCTTTTTAGAAAAGGAGGTTGATTCAACTTCCATACTTACATTATCATTTAAACTAATAATGTCCTTTTCAATAAGGATTGCTTCCTAAAAAGATTCTAGTAACATGTTTTTCTTAGACCTCTTAAGCCATATAGCTCTATTATGGTGTAGGGCTTTAGCATAGTATGCAAAAATCAAGTTTTCAACATGCATTGATTCTGTAGGGATTTTATTTTTAAGCGTAAGGAATATTTGATTGAAATCCTTGAATTTTTATTTAGGGTTCATTTTCATGTTGGACAGATCTATTACCAAAACATTTGGATATTTATCATCTCCAAACTTTTCTAAGAAAAAGGTCTCAAACTTATCCCAAGAAACGATAGTTTGGGCACGTTGTGAAAAATACCAGGTGGAAGCATTTCCCTTAAAAGTGTAAGGGAAAATACTACATACGACATCTTCATGTTCAATGTTTCGAAGCCTAACTACTAACATTAATTTCTTGAAATGATCCTTGGCTGAGGTCAAATTTGGGTAACCACATTTCAGGATGTTTGGGTAACAGATGTTGAGGTCCAGGTACTGCCACGCCATCTTGATCGAGCCAAGGTCTGGTGGGATTGTTTTGGTTAGCCATGGGAGTTGGTGGGGGTGAATTTTGAGATTGCCCAGATGAAGAACTGCCTTTGTTAGAGGATTATTTTCTTGAAGAGGGTGGAGAAGACCCAGGTGGGGATGGTGGAAGACCAGATCCCCCAACAACTAGGATTAGTGCTTCAAAAGGATCGATAATATTATCACCTAATGTGTGATTAGGTAGACCAGTGCCAAGAGGATCTTCTTGCAGATTGGAAAAATAAAGGGGTTTATTTAGCTATCCACTAGATTTTCTAAGTCAGGATAATGCACCCTGGGTTCTTAAAATTGACTGGCGGGAATTACAGATAATTTCTTGTACATCAATCCCTTGAAGAATCAGTGTCATAGGTTCAACAGAAATGTCAGGTGTATCTTCTGACATAGTGGTTGGATCAAGTATAAAGGTAGGGTTTGAGTGACTACACGTCACAATAGGAGAATGATTTCTTGGGGGAGTCTTATGACCTCCTCGTGCCATCAATGACTTTCAAGCCCTCCTTCTATTGCCATTTGTTGAGGGGCATTTATGATACACTGTCAACGAGAAGGGAAGATCTGGTCCAGGGATAGATAGATGATTAGTCATAGATATTATAATAACTAATAAATAATGAACCACATAAGAGATAAGAACAACATGGAAACATAAATGTTGAATAGGCTAAAGCTAATTCATACAGATAAGTTTTTCATGCCCAAAAAATATATGAAAACCAATAATCACATTGTACAGTCTACAGAAGGACTAAATCCAAAAAGTAAACTGCATTCCATGTATTTCTCAAAATGATAAGTCCATCATCAGGTCCCAAAATAATTTCCCTTATCTCTGGGCAAACACCAGTATTTAAACTAAATTCATTGTATGTTTCTCATATCTTACAAGATAGAGACAAATCCATTTTAATAAAGTCTTTACTAAAAAGTAACCAAAAAAGTAAGTCTGTTGTGACAACTATTCAAAATAATTACATCATCAAAATGTTTTTTCAAAATGAAAATCATGAATTTGGAGCATCTCCAACTGTTTACTCGTTCCTTCAACCTTTGCACATTGATCTCCTTCACACCTGAGAAGAAAACAAAATTTAATTTAGAAAAGCAATCTAATAAACTAATTAAAGACAAGCTAAAAAATCTATGATTCTGTAGCTAGTGTAATAAAAACCAAAATAAAACAATTTCAGTTATCACTAAACAAACCAAATGTAAATTCCAAGAAGAATGTTTACCCAATAAACCATTGAAAAAGAGACACGAGATAATTCTGAATTGATAACAACGTTGAAATTAGTAGAATTTTTTATAACAATGTCCCCCGACCTCCTAAACCTTTTGCTAGCCCTGGGTGAAACCAGTTGGATGCTAGCTCTCAAATCCTCATTTTCCTTTTCCAATGCTAAGTTACGAGCCATAAATTGATTTATCTGAGCCTATAGATAAGGTATGTCCTAGTAATATCTCTGGATCCAATTAAAAAAATCCTAACAGTATACCTATTCTAGATTCGGTAGTGGGCGAGTATGATCTGAGTTTAATGGCTTATCCTGCTCCATAACCCTTTTCAAATTATACTGGATACCTGAAAATCCCTCTTTCTCTTTTAGAAATGGAGGCAAGTTAGACACAAAATCATATCAGGGTGAATCTATTTTAGTGGCATTAGAACTGGCATCATTGACAAAAATCGTGTCCTCAACATCAATTGTGGGGATAGGTTTATCATGGTTCTGGTGTCAATTCATGGTCATCCTTGAAAGAAGTCTTCCATTCCTTTTATTCCTAAAATTTAAATCATCAACCCTCTGCTTGTTTTTCTTACTCTGTCTCCTGATTTTAATTTTGTTTTCATAAACCGATTTCTATACAGGATCAAGGATGACATGTACCTTACCCATTAGATGAATTAGAACTTCCTCCAAGGACTTCTTTGGGACGAATTCGTGCTTCCTGTAGGTGACCTTGGCTAATTGAAAAGAATCAATAGGGGTATCAGGAGGTAATGCAGGGTCTTTTGAGACTTGTATTTCCACTCGAAAACTTTGCAGAGAATGAGACGATAGGAAAGGTCTGATAGAATCTTCAACACACAGAGGTAAACTATTGAGTTCCGGTGGCAACGAAACAAAAAAATTCCTAACAAGGAAACCTTGCCATCTATCTCCTACCTTAAAAAATGGGCATTAATTAAAACTCGGATTAAACCATGGTGGAAAAGACTGACTTCAGAATTGGGGTTTTATCTCTGATAGAACCTGGACATCTTTTGTAGACTTTTAAGAAAATAAAATGGCAAGTTTAACTTAAAACCTAGGAATAACATCAAAAGGCACATATGAAATAAATATACCAGTCCATAGCATCCCTCACAGGTGAAAAACTTTGTTATTATCAATAATAAACCGTGCCAGCGAGTCTTGAACATATCGATGGGTGTACCTTTAACATTTTAGCATGAATTTCTGGAAATCATCAATAGATTCTAAGGGATACCTTTGATTTTTAGGTTTTTGTACCAACGGTCTTCTTCCCGTGATAGGCCCGTGGCCTCTTCTATTGTTTCTTCATCAAATTGTAACTGTAAGTCACCTATTTTAGCTCTAGCACCATTAAAGGTCTTGGAAAAATATTGGGCAACTTCCATATTAAAACCCTTGAATGACTGTACAAACTTAACCCATCTGAAGATGGCGAGGTCATCTACAACATCATCATGAGAGAGAAGATCATGTGAGCCATTAAAATCTATCCTAACTACATGATCCATAAGCTTTATTACGATATACCAGAAGGTACAGAATGGAGGAGTTTGTGTTTGAGCCAACCCAAAACAAATGATATGTTTTGCATAGTCAAAGGTGGCCCAAAAACTACAATCTCGGGAGGATGCTACCATGACTCCCACTCTTACTGTTGATTAAACCTTGAACCAGAGGACAAATACACTAAAAAAGCACCTCGCCTACTAAGAGCCTAATCCTTGATTACGAATCACCATTAAACGATGAAATGAATGCAAGTTTAGGTGAACATGACAAAGATCTAATGGTTTCAGAGCACAACCACTAGCCAGTTAATACAATGATTAGACTGTGATATAACAACTAAAGGAAACATTCAGATCATAGGTGTATGTCATAGTTTTAGAACCAAAATCGCAAAGGGTTAAAGAAACAACATAACATTATTGAAAATCGATTAAGGCATAACATGAATCAAACACGACTAGGTTCTATCCTAATGCTTATAGAAAATTTTCACATAACCATATGTTCATCAAACTTAAAAGTCTTGAGATTATAGGTGTTTCAAAGGATTGTTTTGTTTTATAAGGAGAGAAACATTTAGAGTTTATCAAATGTGTTTATACAAAATGATTTCAATTTCATGCTTGACAATCATGAAATTGAAATGGGTAAACCAAAAGTTTATTGAAAAAAATAAAACTCAAAGACATAAAATGATCAATCAAGCAATTCTTCAAAAATCAAAATCAAACTCTTTGCAAATAGAAATAGGCAGCTAATAAAATTTATTTTTCCCAGCTTGCATTTCAAATATCGATGAAGCGATATGAATGTTTGGTTGCCAACTGGCCTCCAAAGAATTTCTCCTCATGCGATATAACCTTTTCCCACAAGTCAACGTGTTGTCTCCATCAAATGATGTTAGGATCCTATCCTAACCCCTCTTCGTGGGTTATTAGTTAGTAGGACATATTTTCTATGTAATAAATGCTGACATTAGTTAATAAGGCCTAATAAATAAAGGAGAATAAGTCAATGTAAGAAGACATAATAGAAGCTTCTGCTTCTATAAAGATATTCCTCTAGAAGTTTCCTTAGAAGGTAGAATTAGTATAAAAAAGAGTAGGAGGTATTGTATATTTTTGTATTGGAGATTATTGTAATAAATATTTTCTCTGCTGGAGGTTGCCCCCTTGAAGAGGAAAGTGAACACTTCTATCTTTAATAAAGGTGCTCTTTCTAGTGTTGTTTTGATTATAATCTAGTTGTTCCATTACTGCTTGCTAAATATTTATGTTCCAAATATTATTATTCATCTAGTATATTGCAAGTGCTATCAGAGCTCTTCCCTCGGTATAACTTGTGGGATCAATTGTTTTTAGGGTAGAGACATATTTTAGCATCTTTAAGCTACATAGATCTATTGTTCCATGCATAAACCCATGGTCAGGGAATCATACATGCATGGAATATAAGTGGTTCTGAAATGCACATTGTTGGCCACTTTTGTAACCCCTGTTGGTACCCCTTCTAGTGGTAGTGCATCAAACAACATCTGTATAGATCTCGACCTAGATATTATACAACCCTCCGTAGATAAACTGATGGACCACCTGGAAGCTATAGTTTCATCAAGAACAACACTCGGGAAGATACTCTCTAGTGTTGGATTAATGAGAGAGGGGATGAATCAATAATAGAGAAATCTAATCCTTTTTAACCATATAATCCAAGTTTTATATCAATGTAGCATTATCATCCAATAACTGCAGAGTAAATAAGAAATGAACAATCATACACATACACAGTACACCAGTGTTTTACGTGGAAACCCAAAGCGGGAGAAAATAACATAATGATTTTTCTTATACGTCTTGAAGAATTAAATTCATTGGAAGCACCAACTTCCTTTGTTTTCCAGCTGCAATGGAAGGAGGCTATAACCCCCTAGTTTCGCAGGGTACAACATGAGGGAAGCTCCAACTCCCCAATTCTCTCGCTACAACCAGAAGGAGGCTACAACCCCCTAAGTTCTTAGGATACAACTGGAAGGTGGCTACAACCACCTATCCTTTCCCCGTCCAACTGCCCTGACGTAGAGGTAGAATGATGAAACCACTGTCACAATATCATTGTGAGATATACCACTGTACGACTGTATCAACCTGTACCACTGAACTGCATCCAATATGTACAACTGCCCTGTAATCAATCTGTACTTGAACTGAACATGTATCAACAAAAATACAACAGGTACACGTCCTGTAATGCTGCAACACGCGTATGTACGTGCCCTATCTGTTATGCATCCTGTGTATGTACGTGAACAAACTGTTATGTAGCTTGCATATGCCTTTTGAAAACTAGGATTTCCTTTCTCTTGAAAATTTTTGACCCTCTGTAACTTCTTTCACATAGATCTTTAATCTGTCACTGTATCCAGACTGTATATGTACCTTGTGCTCGTATCCTCTTTACCCAAAATCTCTATATATCTCTCTAGTCATGTGCCATATAAATGTGTGTAATCATAAACAAGTATAATATAGATCACATGATCTAGACATCAAACCCTATCTGGTATTCAGCCTCTCAATACATCAACCACTTCAAAAATAGAATATCTCAACCATGTACCATAAAAACCCTTATCTATATGCCAAGAAATACAAGATGTGCCACAACTCTAACAACATGTATCAATTATAAATTATACCAACATTGTATTTCTGAAGTTATGACTTATATAGAAGCTCCCATGTAGCCACCATTCTCTCTAGGGAGAATTCTCAAATCTCTATAACCATTTCTCATGCATACATCAAAATCCAACTATTCATAGAAATAAGACATACCTTTTGAACCAATGGATAGATCTGATGTATCTGAGCACTGTAGATCTTCCTGGGAGCTTGATATCAGAATCTAGAACCTATGCATCTTCATCTCTTCAAGTTTTCATGGATTTACAACATGTACGCACCCTAATACACTTCCATCCCACGTACATATGCACCCTAATACACTGTTAGCCCACGTACGTCTCAATATGCACACAACCTAATACACTGTCAACCTGCGTACGCATCAAAAACTAGGGTTTATTAGTATTCGTTGTAATTTTGAAGCTTTCACTGTCAACCCTTCGTACTACCGCAGACTTCTGCAACTTCATATGTATCAATGAGTACTTGCAATAAGCCTTACACAACAAAAGATATTCAATTTGTTCAAGTGTGATTAAATGAGATTGCCTTGCCTCTTATTTATACTTTCATGTAGCATCCCACTTTCCTTATTTTAGGGGGTTCTCCATTAAATTTATTATTTAAATAATTTCTTTTTCAAACACTTTGACTTTTTGGGGCTTCTAGCTGACTCATGAGGGTCCTCCAACTTCACATGTCCATAAATCTCTAACCATGAGGATTTATGTGACATTCCACATACCACCATAAATGGCATGAAAAGAAATACACATATAGGATAGTTTCACTAACAAATTCACTGACCTTCATCTCATTATTCTACAATTAAGCATGGTTTCTCTAACCATAATCCTAGGATAACTCAATCCAAAAAGTGTCTTCCAGTGAGGGATTTCACCATAAAGGGACCACTTTGGAGTTCATCCATTTTTACTTCTTATCAACTATGACAAGACAATACTGAGTCATCTTTACATCAAACAAAATTGGATCCATTACCCAAACCTTTGTGTTACTAAAATTTGCTACCAGACTTTCTTCAAGGGTTGACATCAATGACAACCAACCTTAATCAATAATCTCCCCCTTTGGCATTAATGGTGACACTCCGATGGAATACTGAAGTCATTTTATGCAATACTAAATTCATATCACTCATGCTCCCCTTGGAACCATTCCTCTATCCTCTACATCTCTGTGACCATTGCTCCCCCTGGAATCATGCCTCTATCCTCTGCATATGATAAATCTCTCCTTCTTTTTCATCAATGGAAAAGGTATCTTTCCATCCGGGGATGATCCCCCTAACCAAACTTTCCTCTTTATGGTTCTTCCTTGTGTACATATAAGACATATAAGATAAGCATTCAAAAGCATTCATTTTGGAGTAGAAATAACTCCGAGTTTTTGGCAAAGATACTCAAAGGATTCATGTGGAAGTGGTTTTGTAAAGATGTCTTCCACTTGTTCTTTTTTGCCCACATACTCAACTTTGATGTTCTTTTCTGCAACCTGTTCCCGTAGAAAGTGATACTTGATTGGAATGTGCTTCATCTTGGAGTGCATCACCAGGTTCTTTGAGACACTGATGGAGCTTGTATTATCACAATAGATTGGAATGGGCTCATCATACTCAACTTGTATATCTATCAGAGTTTGTTTCATCCAAAGAACCCGTGTACAACATGTTGCTGCTGCAATATACTCTTCCTCGGTTGTAGTTAAAGACACTGATGATTTTTTCTTTCTTAGCCATGATACTAAAGACCCACACAAGTAGAACGCTACTCCACTGGTGCTTCATCGGTCATCAATATAGCCTGTCCAATATGCGTCTGTGTAGGAAATAAGTCATATATCCTTTCGTTTTGGATACCATAATCCAAACTCTTCTGTTCCTTTGAGATATTTGAAAATCCTCTTCACTTCTAATACATGTGATTCCTTTGGTGCTGCTTGAAATTGTGCCACCTATCCAACTGCTTGCATTACATCTGGTCTGGATGCTGGCACATATAGTAGGCTACCAATCATTGACCCATATTGCCTCTGATCTGTAGACTTTGAATAATCATCTTTTCTCAACTTGCAACTGGTTTTCATGGGAGGGATAACTAGTTTACAATCTTCCATTCCAAACCTCTTTAGAATTTCTGTGATGTACTTGGTTTGAGAAATATAAATTCATTGGTTGCTTTGACACATATGAAGTCCTAGAAAGAATGATAGTTCTCCAAGTAATGACATTTCAAATTCATTCTGCATATCCTTTGCAAATTTCTGGCTTAACCTGTCATCATCACTACCAAAAATAATATCATCAACATAAACTTTAATTAATAAAATACTATCTTGACTTACCTTGATGTAGCTTCTGAACCCTACCTGCTGTAGATATTTATCCAGTCTAGATTACCATGCTCTAGGAGCCTATTTTAGACCATATGAGGCTTTCTTTAATTTACACACATAATATGCGTTCTCTGACAACTGAAATCCTTCTGGTTGTCCAATGTAGTCTTCTTCTTCAAGTTCCCCATTCAGAAAAGATGATTTTACGTCCATCTGATACACTTCAATTTTTTTGGAGCATGCATAAGCTAAAAGAAATTGGATTGCTTCCATTATGTAAACTGGGGAAAATGTCTCTTCAAATTCAATTCCTTCAACCTGTGCATATCCTTTACATACCAATATAGCTTTGTTCCTTGTAACCTGTCCATCTTCATTCGATTTATTCCTGTATACCCACTTTGTGCCGATCAAATTCTTATCCTTTTGTCTTGGAACCAATTCCTAAGTGTCATTTTTCTATATTTGATCCAATTCTTCATCCATGGCCTTATTCCAAAATTCATCCTTGATGGCCTCTTCAAAACAGGTTGGTTCAATCATAGATGTGAGTGCTAGGTGCATTTGTTCTGGTGAACACATTCTTCTTATAGTCTCAACTCCTACATCTTTGTTTCCAATAATCTGATCTGAAGGATGATTCTTCTGTACTCGTTTTCTAGGTGTCTTTGGAGGCAATTGCTGAACTTGCTCTTATGCTTATGTCGGATCCTCTTCATCTTTCCCTTCTTTTTCATCTTCTTTTTCTTCTTTGTAAAGATGTTCCATTGATTCATTTTCTTCTTCCTTTAATTCTTGTCTACCTATTTCATCAATTGTTACGTTGATGCTTTCGACAACTTTGTTCAATCTCAGGTTGTAACACTTGTATGCTTTCCTTGTACTTGAGTAACCAACAAGTACTCCTTTTTCCACACGAGATTCAAACTTTCCCATTCTACCATATGCTCTTTTGATGTAGCATTTGCTTCCAAAAACTCTGAAGTGCTTCACATTTGCTGGTCTTCCTTTCCATAGCTCGTAGGGATTTTTGACAGTGTTGTTTCTGAGAATTACTCTATTTTGAATGTGAACTATTGTATGCACTACCTGTGTCCAAAAAATATCTGTCAATTTGGAATCCATTAGCATTGTTGTTGGCATAGGGGTAGACCCAGGGTTCAACGCTACAACAACGCACCAAAAAAAACCTAACTACCGACCCTTTCGACAACACCTACAAAGCAGATGAAGTCTCACCCAAGGTAGAGGCAGGGGTGGTTGCAGGACTCAGATGTATGAAACCTTAGCTGGGAAAATGATCTGTGATTACAACACCTTAACAAAGAACTTAGCAGTTACAGTTCATTAGTATTTAACCAGTATCTACTTCGCAGATAAAACCCTAATTACAGAGCACCACAGTTTTCACCCAGAGCTAGCCTATTCAATCACTAAGCACATTCACATAGGTTATATCTATAATTAATCCATATTATTAAGCACAAAGAATAACCAGATCTATCTATCATTCATCTATATCAAATCACTTAAGCAAGTAAACACATAAACACATCAATACATTGCACAAATCATAGCAACTCAGGATATATGTGGTTCACCCCCATCCTGGGGCTACATCCACCAACTCTTCTTCTCTTTTATTATCTTCGGTCAATCAACTACATGCATAGAGCCACAAGATACTACTCCGCATAGGACAACAGATTTGCACACACCTCACCAGATCCTCCTTCCCCGAGCTAGGCTACAACACAAAGCTTCTACTCAATCTCTTATAGTCACTTGCACTTAGCCTTGCAAGTCTCACACAACATGCACAAAGCATGTCCACTATCACTTTCACTTAGCACTTGGTATCACACACTTGTGCCTTTTCACTTAGCTTACATACACACACTTACTTAGATCGCCTAACTTTCTATTTATATATTACAAAAGAGGCCTAAACATGGGTAAACCCATGGGCCGACATCCCCATACCCATTTCATAAGCCCACAAGCCAAAAATCCCTAAAAAGGGGCCGAGATCCCACGATCTCCACTTTGACTTGCGCTCCACCTTCGACAGCCTATCGAAGTACCAAAAGTAGGTAAAACCTGACCAAGTATCCTCAAAACTTGGTCAAGGGCCAACAATTGTTCGAGCCATTTCATATACTGCCTTGTTCTTTCTTTCAACAACTCCATTCTGTTGAGGTGTCCTAGCAACGAAGAATTGCCTTTTTATTCCATGACTGTTGCAGTAGTCCATAAATTCCTTTGAATTGAAATCTCCTCCATTATCAGATCTTAAGCATTTGATTTTTGAATCCATTTCATTTTCAAATATTTCCTTGTAGATCTTGAAGTTTTCAAAATCTTCTGACTTATTCTTGAGAAAAAAAACTGCAGTCATTCTTGTATAATCATCAAATAACAACATAAACTATTTCTCACCTTTTAAACCCTTTTTTGTAGTTGGTCCATGTTGGCAGAGGGGAAAACCCAGGGTTCAACGCTACAACAACGCACCAACAAAACCCTAACTACCGACCATTTTGGCAACATTTGTTGCGAAGCAGATGAAGTCTCACCCGAGGTAGAGGCATGGGTGGTTGCAACACTCAAACGTCTACAACCTTAGATGGGACACAAATATGTGATTGTAACACCTTAACAGATCACTTAGTAATTACAGTTCATTAATATTCAACCTTAGTTCACAGTGCAACTAAACCATAACAACAAATCAACGCAACATTCACAGAGATCCAATGGATTCAAGCACTAAGCATACCAACAAAGATCAGATCTAGCATTTGTTCACATTATTTAGCAATAATCTACCATATCAGATTCATCTATCATCTAACAACGCACTAAGCATTGAATCACATAAAAAAGAGAGCAATCATAAATCACAAAACATTCATAACATAGGATATACGTGGTTCACCCCTCCCTGGGGATACATCCACCAACTCTTCGTCTTCTTTATTAGCTTATTTCAATCTTCTTACATGTAAAAAGCCTCCAAATCAACTCTGCATAGGATAGGATATCTATGCACCTCGCCAAATTATCCTTCCCTGAGTAGATCTAGGCACAGAGCCTTACACATTATTTTACAGTTGCTTCCACTTAGCCTTGCAAGTCTCACACAGTGTGCACAAAGACAAATCACACAGATCTACTTTTTCACTTAGCAACAATGGCTCACACTAACTAGTCACTACTCACTACTTCTTACATCATCTAGACTTATATTTATTCATTACAAAATAGGCCTAAGCATGGGAAAACCCATGGGATGACATCCCCATACCCATTACATAAGCCCAAAACCTAAAAATCCTTAAAAAGGGGCTGAGATCCCGCGATCTCTGCTTTGACTTGCGCTCTGCCTTCGACATCCCGTCGAAGTCCCAAAATGGTAAAAAATGACCAAGGGTCCTAAAAACTTGGTCAATGACCAACATGCCCCCAACACTCACATGTGACTCATCTCGAGTCACTCTGATTTGGGTAGCTTTGCCTCAAAATCCTCGAGCTTGTCTCGAGCATCTTTGACTTGTTGCTGTGCCACGACCTCTTGCTCAACGAACTCTTGGATTACTTCTTCATTGACGGGTCCCTCTAAGCGCTGTTCAACTGCAGTGACAACTTGCTCCAGTTCTTCTCCTCGACCTTCGATCTCTGTGAATAGTTGGCAAGCCTTGTCCTATATTGGTTGGAGCCTCTGAGTTACTTCCATGACTCTGCTCCGAATGGTGTGGAACTTCTATTGGGCAGTGCGCTATTATTGGGATCACTTCATCCTCTCAATGAATGATAGGGGCTTCAACTGCACCTGTACTGTTTCTGCTTGCTTCTTCACCTCCTAGAGATGTGACTCTAGTGCCTTCAATTCAGGATCCTCAGTGAGTTTCTCATAAGTTTTGGCACTGCGATCACTTAGTTGTTTACATTCCATGGCAAGGCCCTTGATTCTTTCAACTGTGCCTCAAGCAGTCACTTATCTTTGATCTTGCACATCCTGCAGAGTACTGGGCACTGTTCTTAGCTCCAGATCTGTGATTCTCTGCTAAAGCTGCTGGATGGTTTTTGTGAGCTGCACTACTTGGTGTTCTACTGGTTCTCCCTCCTTCTACTCCAAGCCCATCACAGAGAGAAGTTCTCTATTGACTGCTTCTTTTACTTTGACCTTCTCCGTGAGCAAATTTTCTTTCTCCTGCTGGATCTGCGCTCTCTCTTCTTTGAACTTCACTTGAAGAGCGTCCTTCTCCTTTTGCGCAATCCTGCATTTCTCTATAACTTCCTCCTGTTCTTGTTTCAGGGCCGCTATGGCCTGGTATTTCTCAGCTTGTGATTGATGAAGGTGGGCTTCAGTCACATCAGCCAGTCTTCGGAGTTGAACATGCTCATCTCCCAACACTGGTTCTTCCGAGGGTGGGGGCGCAGTGGACATTACACAGCTCGAATAAAGGGCTTGCTATACACCTCTTAGTTCTGCTTCAATTCTATCATACATGGCTTCTTGTTTTTCTCCGTTTATTTGCAAAATCTCTTCTGAGGCATCTCCTACAGCTAAAATAATGAAGTCAAAGTTATTGACCGTGAGTACATTCTACATATTTGGTTTATTGGATTTGGAATTCTTCCATGATGAAGGTTTCGTGGGTGAAACCTTCCTTTTCTTAGATGGATCGGTGTCATCAAGGAGGTTCTGTGGTGGTGTTACTTCACCTTTCTTATCTTCTTCTTGTTATTTTCCCTCTTTGTTCACTTCATCATCACCTCCTCTGTTAGGTGACTTGAATGTGGTCTCTTCCCATGTGCTGTGTACTTTTTGTACATCTTGCTTCTTTTTATTCCTACTGCTGCTTGGGGCATCATATTCTCCATGAGTAACCATCAAGTTTCCAATGAGGTCTAGGTCAGACAACTCAGCGGGGTCAGCAGGGATAAGGAGTTCTGCAGGCCAGTCTTTAATGATTTCTTCCAGGTCCTCTGTAGTGAGCTTGTAGTAGTATTGAAGTTCTTCTTTGCTTTCATCGGTGCACACAGTAATATGAATAAATTTCCTATCTACGTGGAACTTCATAAGAGGTCTGAAACTGTACAGGGCGTTCGACGTCATACGAGGGAAGGACTCAATAACCCTCCTAAGCTGCAGGTAGTAGGTATGAAATAATGAGTTTGACTTCCACTTCTTTCCCATATTGCTTGAATACCAGAGCATGGTGAACTTCGAGTGAGCGGCTCAAATGGCTCAATATCAGGGAAGGTCGCACCTTCCGACATCTCCCAACCAATAAACGTGATGATGATTAGGAGCCATCTAAAGTGAAACTCATAGCCCTGATCCTGAGCTTCGCAGAAATCCATTTCAAGCTGGTTAACTAGGTACTTTGCCTAGTTCATTTGTATGAATTCCACGCATTTCCCAATGAGGTCAACGAAAAACCATGTAACATGCATGGGTCTATTCTTTCTTACTAGATTTCCTGCAATTAATTGGCATGCTAGGTGCAATGAACCATTCTGGATGGAGGCTAACTTCTAGCCTCGTGTCCCCTTCTCAACATCGCTGTATGTTTCTTTGATCGTGTGTGCTAAGGCACGATCTTTAGCTTTTCCTGGGTAGAAGTCTTGTGGGTCTGGTCCCTGCATGCTCAGTCCGGTGATCCTATGGATCAATGCTATATCAATAGTGATACATCTATCCAACCATAAATATCCACCATGGAAGCATGAAAATAGGAGCTTAACGCAGGCGTTAACCTCCTAGTGCCTTCCAAAATGTGGAATCTTCATTACATTCAAAAGGGTGGACAACGCGAGGTTCATGGTCCACGACTGAGGGATGATTTTTGTCTTCTTTCCCTTCATCTTGGTCAGATATTTTTGAGGTGTGAGCATGCCATAGCTCTTACAGTCTCCTAGGTTATAGTCACTAATCTTCAAGGTTGGGATCCTCTCTAGATGTGGTTTGACTGCGTGTATCCCCTTCGGAAGATACGCAGTGATGACGGTGTAGTCAAAGTCCCTCGGGAAACTGTCACGACTCACTACACTAGCCAGGGGTGGGATGTACTCAGGTAGGATAGACGGTAATAAGTTTGCATTCACCAAGTCATATCTATGGTTGGGTCTTTTTTCAGTCGCAGCTCATAATGGTCCGGATCTTTGAGCAATCGATGGGGAGGCTTGCACTCCTATCATCGATCAAGATTGTATGCTCACATACATTACCTTTTCAATCATGAGGTCGATGAGTATCTCCATCACAGACTCTTTGATTGTGCTAAGTTCTTTGGACATACACGCTCGTGGGTGACTATCTCGGTTTCAAGAGCAACTACTCAATGCAATGGGATGGATGGTGATAGCTCAATGATCACTGCGTGAAATAAACTAATCTGTGAGCTCGAATAATCACGGGTGGAGAAAGTGTTCTCAGTGCAAGGCTCGATGGAATAAGTAGACAACTAGGTATCCGATATTTCGAACGAGTGAGAAGCCTTCATTAATGAAGCTATGTCCGTTACAGCGTGGTCCCAATGGTCTGATGACGAGCTTTCTGGCCATAACTGTTGTTCTAATCGTTCAGGTCATCAGGCTAATGGTTATAATGCCTCCAATGATCATATTTATTCGCCATGATGAAGTGCCATGCTGTGCTGTACTGGTATCCTGATGAAGTTCAGATTCTAGAATCCTTCCTTCTACACAATTCCTTCTGTAACTTTCTGTAACTTTTCTATCTTTTCTTTCTTCTTATTGAGATTTCTAGCCTTCTTCCCAGTGATCTTCATCTTGATATTCCTCTTTCCATTATGATTCTGATCTTCTCTGGGCAGAGTAACTTCACACTGTTGATGGTATTTACTAGGGTTCAAGGGAAATATTTCTTCTCTGTCTGGTGTAGGTGCTCTACTCTCCTATATAGATAGGTGTCTCAAGTCCTTGTGTGTCCTTTGAACTTTGAAACCCAATTTTCTGGTTTTGAATAACTTTGACCTATTCTCCTATTCTTAAATCAAATGTGTGATCCTCCTAGTCATGAAATATTTTAATTCTTGCTTCTTCTTCTCTAACACTTTCTCTTCTTTTCTTCTGGCTTGATCATTTTTGATCTAAGGTTTTCCTAGTAACATAGCAAATGGGGCACTATTCTCAATAAATTTAACAACCTCAAAATATTCTTCTGTCGATGTTCTATGAGCACTCATAGATATTTGGGTAAGTCTTCCACATAGGGTTATCAACTTTCCTCTAAATAATCTTATTCCTCCCAATGAAGGAATCATAGTAGGCTTTCCTAAAATTTCCCAAGTTCTTTTTGTCATGATATTCACCTGTGTTTCCTCATCTAGAACACAATCAATGTTGAAGTCTCCTAATCTTGTTTCTATGCATTCTTTTTCTTTGAAGATCTCTGGTAAGTTGAGGTTTCTGTGATCATTCAGGGTTTCTTTCATTTTCAATTGTACAGTTTCTAATTATTTCTGGGGTTCTTCCATGATCTTAGTTTCTTGACCTTCCTTAGGGTTTTCTTGTCTCATATTCATTCTTTCAACCTTAGCAATCATTCTAGGGCAATCCAGAACTTCATGATCCATAGATTTACAACAAAGACAACTGGGTCTTCTACCAGGGCATTCCTTAGCAAGATGTTCCAGTCTTCTGCAAATGTAACAAAAATTTAATCCTCTCTTTCTTTTAAATTATCTCCATCATTTCCTATACTGCCCAATAGGATCATGGTAGCTAACCTACAAAAAATTATTTCTAGGATCCCGCATCCATTTGTTATTCCAAACATTCTTTCTATGCACATGAATAACATATCTTTCACTATTCTTATCAGATCTACTCATATCAAATCTTCTTTCCTCTAGCTGTGCCCTAGTTTTCAGGCTAGGACAAAATTTATCAAACATACCTAGATCCATATTTTTGAAACAAGAATTTATACTTATCTTACCTTTTCAATCAAAATCTCTCACTATTCTTACCTTTCTCAAAGCACAAAGCTTCAAGATCTTACCTCTTTTCTTCGGATCAGATTTCTTTTCTTAGCACAGAGCTTCACAATCCAAGTAGAGTACTGTGCACAAGGGCAACAGATCTCCGCACAGAGCTTTCACAGTTTTAGGTCATATTTTCGCACAAAGCTTCTTCTTCCTTAGTTCCCAACAATCACAGTTTCAGGTCATATCTTCGCACATAGATTCTTCTTCCTCAGTTACCAACAATCACAGTTTTAGGTCCTGAAAACGGAACCATTTGTTGGCACAGGGGGAGACCTGGGGTTCAACGCTACAACAACACACCAACAAAACCCTAACTACTGGCCCTTTTGACAACACCTACAAAGAAGATGAAGTCTCATCCGAGGTAGAGGCAGGGGTGGTTGTAGCACTCAGATGTCTGCAACCTTAGCTGGGACATAGATCTGTGATTGTAATTTTGAAATTACTAAGACAACTAAGAGGGGGGGTGAATCAGTTGTTACTGTGCTTAAAAAATATTAAGTCTATTAAACCATTTTTAATCTTTCATCAAGTGACCATCAACATTATACATCATATGGACAACATAAATAATGAGCATCAATCACACATAAGATATACATAGAGACAAATTTTCACAAGGAAACCCATAAAGGGAGAAAACCTTTTCTTCTTTGAAATGATAGGTAGTCTTTTAAGTTTTGTACATCATCTATGTTTGAGCACCAACTCAAAGTGAGGCTACTACCTCTGTTTCACAAGCTCCAAACTGTTGAGAGCACCAACTCTCTGTTTCTCTAGCACCCACTAGAAGGAAGCACCAACTCCCTGAGTGTTCCAACACTGACCGGATGGAAGCACCTACTTCCACTTATACAAGCACCAACTTGCATACAGAAAACTCTGTGTTTTCCCAAGAACCACCTTGCCACCCTGTTTTCTAGCCACAACTAGATGGAAGCTACAACTCCCAATATTCAAGCATCAAATTGAATATCAGAGGACCACAGTCCTCCCTAGCACCACCCTTACTCCCTGATTATAAATAAATGATTGACAAAACAAGCAATACTAATATCTCAATTCTTACCCCTTCTTCACTGTTTTGCAGTTCTTCTCTGGTTCAAAAATTGTTCTGCAATTATGCTCTGCTTCATGCTATTATGCTATTCTACTCTTGCTTCTGTCTGTTTAGCGACTGCTACTCATCTCTTATTTTTATCTCATGATATGCATACTGTAATTTTACCCTTCTTACAGTTCATCTCATTTTTCCGGTTTAGAATAGCCAACGTCACACAATCGCTGCATCTCTCCTTTTATACACACTAGCCTCATCAGTTGCACTTTGAATCTCCTTGGGCAAGGAAGAAAACATCTCAGCAACTGAATCACAACCCGATCAAGAACCATGATTTGATTATGCTAATTGAGACGTAACTGAATAGTTAATCATGAATATCAATAGTATCCCTTCAATCAGATGCCCAAATAACCAACATTATTGGATTAAATCCGCAGGGTCTTGCATTTATCCCATATGCCCACTCGCTGTGACCATGGGCCTAATCAAAATGTGTTTCACATTTTTCATTTCGGAAATCCTGTGTCGAAGGGTCTTGATGCTCCATGTTGCGATCCTCAAAATGGAGCTTAGCTCCACTAGCTCCTCCCTCTCACATGACCATCGATGGTGACCACAACCTACACCAAAATGCGTTTCGCATTTCGCTAACTTATGAACTTCATCGATCCTGATCAACAGTCGAGATCTCCAATGATCTGACGGTCGAGATCTCATCGCGATCTCGCGTTTCGAGATTCCTGTGATGAAGGGTCTTGACACTCCAAGTTTTGATCCCCAAAATAGAGCTTAACAATTATCTCCTTCCCTTAAGCCTTCGACGATGTGACCTTGTCTATGACCACGAGTCAGAACTTATCGCGATTTCTCATATCACAAGTTGCAAGGTTAGAGCATTTCCTTCCTTTGACTTTCCAGTCAGCGAAATGCTAATCCCTCGCCACATGTCCCTCTTGGATCAACGGTCAAGATCTTATCACAATTTCACAACTTCATAGGCCTTCATCATGCCTGATCAATGGTCCATGATCTTCCTTTGATCAACGACTCATATTAAGTCGTGGTTTCACTTTTCATGATTTCATAGGATAGAGCACCTCCTTTCTTTGAATTTCCAGTCAGCGAAATGCCAATCGCTCACCATGTGTCCTCTGCATCCAACGTTCCACAACATACCTTGATCCAAAGGTCGAGATGAATTATCAGGATTTCGCATATCACAAGTTCCCACACCATGTTTCGTTGACTCCTCCAATGTGCAGGTCAACAAAATTCTAGTCGCTTACCACGTGTCCTTCTTGAAGATGGACGGTCCTCCTACTTTCAGAATTTTGTAGGCCCACTTCATCTTGCATGTAAATACCATGCTCCTTCTTATGGATCAAACGTCGGTCAGTCTTCGAGCTCATATATGACACATGAGATCTATTCTCTTCTACTGTGCACTCCTCCTATATGAATTCAGATCCGACGATCATCGAGAATTCTGAATGGGATCCAACGATCACTGTTGATCTTGCCATTGCCATGCCATTATTGCTGCGCTACTGATCATGCTAATCTTCGCCATCAATGACAAACATCCATACTCTGCCTCTGTCTGAAAACATGCCAACAATATCCCCCTTTGGCATTGATGGCAACCCCTTGAAAAACATGCAACTATACCATTATAGCATCCTTGAAATTACTATCAGTGTAGTATCCTTGAAATTACCAGACTTTCTCCCCCTTTGACATCAATGTCAAAGAAGAAACACGTCGCCCCTAAGCTGGTGCGATACATACTCCCCCTGTCAACTATGAGCAGCTTAGAAATACAATAGATATTCAAGAAGTACTCCCCTTGACCAGGTGAACAAATTAGACGAAGGAAGTTATAACCCCCAACTTTTGACAAAGATATCCAAAAGGGGTCGCTGCTAATGATTTAGTAAAGATATCGGCTATCTATTATGTGGAAGGAATATAATTCAGCTTAAACACTCTGTTTGTAACTTGTTCTCTAGGAAAATGGTGTTTTATTGGGATATGCTTAGTCTTGGAGTGAAGAATAGGGTTCTTGGAGACACTAATGGCACTGGTGTTATCACAGTGAATTGTAATAAGAACAATATAGTTTACCTTCAAATATGCAAGAGTTTGAATCATCCATAAAATATGAGTGCAACAAGTAGCAACAAAAATGTACTCTACCTCTATAGTTGATAAGGAAATATCTCCCTACTTATTACTAATCCATGCTACCAACGAGTCACCCGGGAAGAATGCACCTCCACTAGTGCTCTTTCTCTCATCCACACAATTTGCCGAATCTGCATCTGAATAAGAAGTTAACTAAAAATTCTGATTTCTGGGATACGACAGACCATAAGTCATTGTTCCCTTCAAGTATTTGAATATCCTTGTGACAACTACCAAGTGACTTTGTTTAGGAGCAGACTGATAACGACCTACCATTCCAACATCTTGCATTATATTAGGACGGGATGTTGTGATGTATAAAAGAATGCCTATCATAGAGTGATATGTCCTTTGATCAACATTAGGTGAAATATCATCTTTACTGAGCTTGCAACCAACCACCATAGGTGTACTTACAGGAGAAGAATCCTCCATCTAAAATTTCTTCAACATCTCTTTTAAAGATTTTTCTTGAGAGATAAATATTCCTGCAGAACTCTGATTTACTTGTAAACCCAGAAAGTATGACAGTTCTCCTATCATGGACATCTCAAACTCTGTTTGTATAGAGTTATAAAACCACTGGACATAGGATTCATTAGTACAACAAAAAATAATATCATCTACATAAACCAAAACAACTAGTAAATTATCACCTTCAGACTTAATGTAGATATTGCTGTCAACAATACCTTTCTTGAACCCTTTGTCTTGTAAAAATTTGTCCAGTCTATAATACCAAGATCATGGTGCTTGTTTCAGTCCATATAGGGCCTTCTTCAGCTTGCAAACATAATCATGATTATCTGTCAATGAGAATCATTCATGTTTCTCCATATATACTTCTTCCTCTAGTTCTCCATTAAGGAATGATGACTTAACATCCATATGATACACTTTAAAGTTCCTATGGCATGAATATGAAAGGAACATTCTGATGGCTTTCGATCTTGCCACTAGTGCAAAGGTTTCATCAAAATCCCGACCTTCAACTTGTGCATGCCCTTTACAGACCAATCTAGCTTTATTTCTAACAACTTGTCCTTTTTCATTTATTTTATTCTTGAACTCCCATTTGGAACCTATTACATTCTTATCTTCGGGTCTAGGAACAAGCTCCCAAGTATTGTTCTTCTCAATTTGATCAAGCTCTTCATTCATAGATCTAATCCAATCATCATGCTTGCTGGCTTCATCAAAATTTTTAGGTTCAATCATAGATAGAAAAGCAACATGAGATTGTTCTGAGTCTTTAATCAATTTCCTTCTTGTCTAAACTCCTTTATTTATATCGCCAATTATCTGATTTTTTAGGATGATTCTTTCTAACAATTCTGAGAGGTGAGTTTGTTTCTTTCTGCTGATTTGTGTCAGCCTGAGTATTTGTATCTTCATCTGATTCAGATTCTTCTCTTTCTGATCCATGGACCTGTTCATCTTCATCTTCAACTATATCGTTTGTGCTTGGTTCAACATTGCTTACATTTCTGACCGGGATTTCTTCGTCAACTTTTATGTCTATACAATTAACCAGTTTATGCAGCCTCTTATTGTAACATCTGTACCCTTTACTGTTTGTAGAATAACCTAAGAATATACCTTCATCAACCCTGTCATCATATTTGCCAATATTTTCATCATTATTCTTGATATAACATTTACCCACAAAGACTTTAAAATGATTGATTGAAGCAGGTCTTCCAAACCATAATTGATAAGGGGTCTTGTCACTTTGTGTCCAGAGATGAGATTTTTTCAGGATTTGAACAACTGTATGTATTTCTTCCACCAAATATGTCTGAGCAATATTTTTTTCATTCATCATTGATCTTTCCATTTGCTGTACTGATCTATTCTGCCTCTCAACAACTCCATTTTTCTATGGAGTCCTTGGGATTGTGTACTCTCTTTTGATCCCATGTTTATCACAAAAATCTTTGAAGTTCCGTGAGCTAAACTCTCCTCCTCTATCAGACCTTATTGCCTTAAATATTTTTCCTGTTTGATCCTTAGTCAGAGCCTTAAACACTTTGAATTTTTCAAATGTTTCATATTTTTCTTTCAGAAAGGAAACCCATGTTAGTCTAGAATAATCATCAATAATCAACATAAAATAGTTTTATTTTCCTGTACCTTCTTTTCTTGATGGTCCACATAAATATATATGTACTAACTGGAGAGGTTTTTCTGTTGAAGGAAAGGTTTTAGACTTGAACTGTGTCCAAGTAAGCTTTCCTATCTGGCATGGTTTACAAAAAGAATCATATGGCTTTGATATCTTTGGAAGATCCTTTACTACCCCACTGTTTCTGAGCTTGATTATATGATCACAATTTAGGTGTCCAAGTATCCTATGCCATAGCCAACTTTCATCATATTTTCTTAAGTGGCATTCTTCTTTTTCTTCTTTTAACACATAGACATTGTTTTTTTGTTCTTATTCCTTTTGCAACCAACTGTCCTGAATTCACAAAATTTATTTTACAATCTTTAGAAGTAAAAACCACTTCACATCCTCGGTCACAGAATTGACTGAAACTAAGCAGATTATGTTTCAAACCATCTACAAATAACACATCTTGAGCTTTTCCTTTTCCATTACTCAGACTTACCATTCCTTTACCTTTTATTTTTCCTGGTGCATCGTTTCCAAAAGTTACATTTCCTGATTTGTTTTCACTTAGAGTTAGAAACTTACTTTGGTCTCCAGTCATATGTTTGGAACATCCACTGTCAATATACCAGGGATTATTTTTTTTTTGGGCTAATAACACTAGTCCACACTTGTCATCTACTTTCTTCTTCCAAACCTCGAAATTTTCAGCAGTGGGGATCAAATATGGCTTGTAATTCCTTAAGCGACAATCTGCAGCTTTATGTCCATAATTATGGTAGAGGTAACATTTTGGTTCACTAAATAACATATCATAGAAATTGTTATGCTTAACTTGCATCCTTTTCCCAGCCATCGCATGATTTATAGTCCGAGGTTGTTTGTTGCTTGGTTGTCTCGATCTTTGTTGTGGAAGATGGTTATTCGTTGAGTATCTTGATTGTTCATATCTAAATCTTAGAGAACAGTTTATAGCTTTGTGACCAAAATTAGAGTAGAAAAAATAATAACCATAGAAAAAACCTTTGTACCTTGAAAAAGTCTATCTTCTTTGAGGAGGTTGATTTCTTTCATGCCGATAATCTCTCTGATCTACAGATTCGGTTCTGATACTTTTTCTTTCATTCCTTCTTGGTGGATGATTCTCTTTCTTTGTTTCTGCAGAGTGACTGTTGTCAATGTTTGAGGATTTGAAAAAATTGATAGATTTTGTATTACTTGAATGATCACTACTTGATCCTTCTTCATACCCCAAGCCAGATTTCAACTTTGTGTTTCTTTGCTGATTTAGAATGAAGGTTAATCCTTCTGAAGCTTTAATGCTTGACAAATTTTGGTGATACAATGCCTTAAACTTCTCCATCTCTTTTCCGGTTTTTACTATCTCTTCTTCTAATGCTTCACACCTTGATTTCTTCTCTGATAACTGTTGTTTCAGTATGTCCTCTATTTTATTTGCCTCTTCTAGCTCTACTTTTAATAGGGCAAAGTCTTCATCAGGTTTTTTACCATTCATTTTAAAATGTATCAACAACTGTTTTTGTTTTCTCTTCTTACATCCGAGTCTATCAATTTCTTCCAAAGCACTGATTAATTCACCTTCCATATCCACCAAAACTTCTTCATCATCAAGATCTCCCATAGACATAAGCATAAAATCATTCACTTTGTCTTCACATGATGAATCACTATCTATGTCTTCTGAGGAATTGTAATTGTTTTCACACAAACTTTTCTTTTTACTATATTTCTTGAATTTGTACTTCTTTTCATCATTAGAGTTCTGGTCCTTCTTCTGGTGGGGACACTTAGATGAAAAATGACTTATCTTACCACAGTTAAAACATTTGAAGG
>ML848191.1:0-20211 GCA_009831015.1 Picea engelmannii | reverse complement strand
CACTTAGCCTTGCAAGTCTCACACAATGTGCACAAAGACAAATCACATAGATCTACTTTTTCACTTAGCAACAATGGCTCACACTGACTAGTCACTACTCACTACTTCTTACATCACCTAGACTTCTATTTATTCATTAAAAAATAGTCCTAAGCATGGGTAAGCCCATGGGCCAACATCCCCATACCCATTACATAAGCCCAAAACCCAAAAATCCCTAAAAAGGGGCCGAGATCCCACGATATCCGTTTCGACTTGTGCTCTACCTTAGACAGTCGGTCGAAGTCCCAAAATGGTAAAAAATGACCAAGGGTCCTAAAAAATTGGTCAAGGGACAACAATCCAACTAGATCAGTATTTACAATTTCCAGTGGTCTTGTCGTTGAATATTCCTTTGATTTGAACCTGGTCTTTTTTTGCTTTCCTTGTTGACAATGCCTGCATAAAGTGTTGGTTGGTTTTGTGATCTAGGGCATTTATCTGTCTACTTATCTTTTGCTGAATTTGAAAATGTTATCAAAATGTACGTGATCCATTCTTCTATTCCATAACCAACTTTCATCTTCCTTTCCTAGACAACACTTTTCATTTCCAATTTCACTTAACACATATATGTTGCTTGAAGTTCTCGCTGCTGTAGCAATCAATTTTCCTGAGCCTTCTTTTCTTATCTCGCACTTTTGTGAATATAAAGTAACTTTATGACCTTGGTCACACATTTGAATCACACTTAGAATATTGTGTTTCATATCTTCTACTAGTAGAATATTTTCTGCCTTTGTATTCTTGTTCTCAATTCTGACTGTGCCTTTTCTAATGATTTTAGCTGAATCATCATTTCCGAAGGAGACTGATCCATCTCTTTCCTTTATTAATGTAAGAAACCTATCTCTATCACCTGTCATGTGTTTTGAACAACCATTGTCAACATACTAACCATGTTTCTTCTGCTTATCTTGTAGAGCGAGTGTGCCTTCTCCATTGCTATATTGATTTTGCTTTCTTATCCATATCCTTTTCTGAGGTTCCTGTCTGTGATTGTTGTTGTTTTGTTGTGGTTCTCTAGGAGGGATTGTCATTTTGCAATGTTTGGCCATGTGTCCAAATTTGTTACACTTGTAGCATTCCACTTCAGTTCTCAATGATTCAAAACTATTGTAACTTCTTCTCTGTGTTTCATTAGGCCTTATTGAATAACCCTTTTGTGTATGAGTTTCAAAGTTGTTCATGTTCCCATTGTTAGCTCTGCAATTCATAGCTTTATGTCCAAAATTATTACATGCATAACATAAACCAAAAAATATAGTTTGATACATGGGATTTGAAGATATTCTGAAAGGAGGTGCTCTTATGAATCCGTATTCTTTCTGAGACCTATATGTTTTTGTCGGTCGTTGATTCTGAAATCTGAATATTCTCGGTGGAGGACATTCCTTGTAATTTTCTTTGTAGACCTTCCTATCCCCTTTGATTGTTTCTGCATATCTTTTTGGATATGTTTCTTGTTCTGTTGTTTTGTAGCTTGATCCCTTTTCTTTCTGATTATATCCAAGTTCGGACTTGTCATGATTAGGCCTTTGACTGCTGATAATGTCATTCAAAAATTTAGAGTTGTTCTGGATATTTTTCTTTTGAAGATCCTTTCTTAATGTGACAATCTCTGCTTCCAAATTTTCAATGATCCCGTCTCTTCCTTCTAGTTGTTCTTTGAGTGCTTCTTCAATTATTTTATCTTCTTCATTTTGAACCTTCAAATTTTTGATCATTTGTTCTAATTCCCGAGTGTCTTCTTTCTTGTCTAGTTCCGCTTGTAGCTTCTTATTTCTCTTCTTTTCTCTTATGATAACTTCTATGACACTCAACAATTTCTCTCGGTAGTCAACTTCTGCCTCTTCAATTTCTTCTTCGACTTCTTCATATTCTTCTTCGGAGTCTTTTTTATCAGAGTCTTCTACTGCCATGAATATAACTCTTTCTGTCTCACTGTCACTGACTTCATCTTCATCTGATGATGAGATGTCTTATTTGGTGCATAAGATTTTCTTGAAAACTTTTTTTGTGGTTCTTTTGCCTTTATATGTTTTTTTTTTTTAGTAACCTTCATCATTTCTCTTTTTCTTATGATAACATTTGTTAAAAAAATGACCAATACCATCACAATTAAAACAAATTAAAGGAAGATTACCTCTATACTGGACGTCAGTTCTCTTGTTCAGGCTTTTGACAAATTTGGCCACTTCTTCATCATCTTTTGAGACATCACTATTATTGCTATGTTATTTTTCTTGTTGCTTTCCCTTTTTCTTTGATCTTTTGGATTCTTTGAAGGCTGCTTCTTTTACATCTGGATTTTCCTGTTCAGTTCTAATTTCATATGCTGTGAAGATTCCATGTATTTCGTCCATGCTTATTGAGTTTAGATATGCTCTTTCTTCTAGTGCTGATATCTTAGGGTCAAATCTCATAGGAAGAGATCTTAGTACCTTTCAAAAAATTACATATTATTTTATTTCTTCTCCCAATCCCATGATTGCATTTACTGTTTCATCGACTCGTAAGAAGTAAGATGCAATATTCTCATCTTTCGTCATCTTTAGTTTGAACTGACCTTTGTAAGTTTGAAGCTTTTCTTCTTTGACTTTTGAATCTCCTTCATAAATATTTTGAAGTTTGTCCCAAATCTCTTTAGCAGATTTACAATGTGAAACTTTGGTGAATACCGTTTCACCAAGACCATTTAGAAGTGCATTTGTTGATTTGGAATTATTCTGACCGAGTTTCACTACTTTTTCATTTGTTGGCAGAATTGTTGGTACTGTGTATCCATCTACAATTGATTTCCAAATTCCAAATCCCTGTGCCTGTATATATGTCTTCATCCTTATGCTCCAAAATGCATACTTCTTTCCATCAAACTGTGGTATTCCATTTTTATACAAGTTGTCTCTCTCCATGATCTACCTTTCAGTGGTTAAAATGATTTCTGAAGGAACCTGCTTTGATACCAATTGTTGGATTACTGAGAGGGTGGGAGAATCAATAATAGAGCAATCTAATCCTTTTTAACCATATAATCCAAGTGTTATATCAATGTAGCATTACCATCCAATAACTATAGAGTAAACAAGCAATGAACAAATGAACAATCATACACATACACCATACACCAGTTTTTTACGTGGAAACCCAAAGCAGGAGAAAACCACAGAATTATTTTTGATATATGTCTTGAAGAATTACATTCATTGGAAGCACTAACTTCCTTTGTTTTCCATCTGCAACTAGAAGGAGGCTCCAAACCCCTATTTTCTCAGGCTACAACTTGAGGGAAGTTCCAACTCCCCAATTCTCTGGCTACAACCAAAAGGAGGCTACAACCCCCTAAGTTCTCCAGCTACAACCACCTATCCTTGCCCCATCCAATCACCCTGACGTAGAGGTAGAATGTTGAAACTATTGTCACACTATCACCATGAGATATACCACTGTACAATTGTATCAACCTGTACCACTGAACTGCATCCAACCTATACAACTTCCATGAAATCAATTTGTACCTGAACTGAACATGTATCAACAAAAATACAATAGGTACGTGACCTGTAGTGCTGCAACACGTGTATGTACGCACCCTATCTATTATGCAACCCGCGTATGAACGTGACCAAAATTTTATGCAGCCTGCGTATGCCTTTTGAAAACTAGGGTTTCCTTTCTCTAGAAATTTTTTGACCCTCTGTAACTTCTTTCACATAGATCTGTAATCTGTCACTGTAACTAGACTGTATATGTACCCTGTGCTCGTATCCTCTTTACCCAAAATCTCTATATATCTCTCTAGTCATGTGCCATATAAATGTGTTTAATCATAAACAAGTATAATATCCCTCACATGATCGAGACATCAAACCCTCTCTCGTATTCAACCTCTCAATACATCAACCACTTCACAAATAGAAGCTCTCAACCATGTACCATAAAAACCCTTATCTATATGCCAAGAAACACAAGATGTGCCACAACTCTAACAAGATGTATCAATGATAAATTATACCAGCACTGTATTTCTGTAGTTATGGCTTATACAAAAGTTCCCATGTAGCCACTAGTCTCTCTAGGGAGAATTCTCAAATATCCATAGCCATTTCTCATGCATACATCAAAATCCAACTATTCATAGAAATAAGACATACCTTTTGAACCAATGGATAGATCTGATGTATCTGAGCACTGTAGACCTTCTTGGGAGCTTGATCTCAGAATCTAAAGCCTCTGCATCTTCATCTCTTCAATTTTTCATGGCTTTACCAACATGTACGCACCCTAATACATTTCCAACCCACGTGCGTACACACCCTAATACACTGTCATCCCACGTACGCCTCAATATGTATGCACCCTAATACACTGTCAGCCTGTGTACGCATAAAAAACTAGGGTTTTTTAGTATTCTCTTTAATTCCGAAACTTTCACTGTCAACCCTTCATACTACCTCAGACTTTCACAACTTCAAATGTATCAATGAGTACTTGCAATAAGACTTACACAAAAAAATATATTCAATGTGTTCAAGTGTGATTAAATGAGAGATCCTTGCGTCTTATTTATACTTTCATGTAGCATCCCACTTTCCTTATTTTAGGGATTTCTCCATTAACTTTATTATTTAAATAATTTATTTTGCTAACACTTTGACTTTTTGGGGCTTATAGATGACTCATGAGGGTCTTCCAACTTCACATGGCCATAACTCTCTAACCGTGAGGAGTTATGTGGCGTTCCAAATACCACCGAAAATGGCATGACAAGCACTATACATCTAGGATAGTTTCACTGAAAAATTCACCGACCTTCATCTCATTATTCCACAATTAAGCATGGTTTATCTAACCATACTTATAGGATAACTCAATCCACAAAGCGTCTTCCCGTGAGGTCTTTCACCATAAGGGGAACACTTTGGAGTTCATCCATTTGTACTTCTTATCAACTATGACAAGACAATAATGAGTCATATTTACATCAAACAAACTTGGGTCCATTACGCAAACCTTTGTGCTACCGGAATTTTCTACCAGACTTTCTTCAAGGGTTGACATCAATGAAAACCAACCTTAATCAACATCTAGTACCTTGGTAATCAGGTAGTATGGATAAGGGTATGGTCTAGACTCCTTAGTTGGTGCCCTTAGATATTGGGTCGAGTACTACTGTTAGAACTCACACGTATATCATAGAGCTATAACAAAAGTAAAACCATTGATTGTAGATACCCTACAAAAACTAACCCTTGGGGTGGAAACACGAGATCTACTATAGTGCAAATTGGCACCCTTCCAAAATTTTCTCTACAAAAACCCTCCTTGCCGACATTTATTATTATTAAGAATTTGGGAATTTTGACACTGCAAAAGTATTCAGATCAGAGTATAACTCTGCAAGAGTTAAAAAAAAGAGTTTGGGGCTAGGCTTCACCCTTATTTGAGACTTGGTCCATTGGATTCCTCTCTACATTTTTATCTCAATGGTATCCTTCATTTTTCAGTCTTTTTTTTTTTTTTTAAATTTCCGTGTACCCAACCCTTTCTAATACACCCTATTTTGAAACCTACCCAATTGGATTCCTCTGTTTTTCCTAATCACTAGGGTACCTATGATTTTTAGGCCCATATTTCCATCTTGACATTTCATATTCTATCTAAGCTTCCACCATGCCTACCACCCACTCTCAATCCCAAGAAACCTTGGAGGAAAAGGTGTCCAACCTAGAACATCAAATTGCTTCCATACACACTGAAGTCAAAGCTTCCAACAACGAATTTGAAATATGCCTTGAAAATTAATACCAATCTCTAGCGCAACTCCTCAAGGGTAAGAATGTTGAGCCTAGTCCCAAGGACCCTCAATCTTACTCAGTCATCCCACTCCCCTTGGGGTTCTCCACCCTCTTAGAATAAGGTGCCCAAAGTTGACATGCATAAATTTGATGGTTCCAACCTAGCCGGGTGGGTTTCTGAAAGGGAACAATACTTATCCCTTCATGGTATTCGATATGATGAGACCAAGCTCCATTTCAGGGTTTTTCACTTGGATCAAGAACTTTGGCAGTGGTGGCAGTAGCATAAGAAATGTTATCTAGGACTACCCACTTGGAACATGTTCACTAAAGCAGTTTGTTCTCGTTTTGATAGGGAATCACATTTTTTGGGCAGGCTCATTGAGCTGCACCAAACTAGATCAGTCATAGGCTTCATCACAACATTTTAACATTTGACTATTTGAACCGAGGGATTATCTGATGAATTTTACCTTGAATGTTTTATTAGTGGCTTAAAGGAATCCATTGGGGCTAATGTGAGCATGCATCATCAGAGTACTTGGTTGCAAGCATTCCAATTAGCATTGGAAGCAAAGAACATCATTCAGGCTCCACCCTTGAAGGCTACATTCCCCAGCTGTCCTCCCCCTTGGGCTAATCGAGCTCCAACACAAAATTTGAAGGTCCAAAAGGTATCTCCAATAGAAATGGCGGAGCATCACAAACAAGGACTTTGATATTACTGTGATGAAAAGTATTCATCGAGACATACATGTCAGGAACACAAGTTGTTCTATATTGATGCATCATATTCCTCTTCCTATGAAGACATACCATCAGATGAGGCTCCTGACCCAGAGACTTCTCAACCACATGTTCATGCTGAAGATTCTGTTGCCTTCCCTATGGAAATAGAGGAACCTGTCATAACTCTTCATTCCATCCTGGTTATTTCGACCACACAGACATTGAATATCAAGGGATACATCAAACATAGGCCAGTTGTGGTGTTGATTGATAGTGGTAGCATCCATAATTTTATACATCACAGGCTTATTGAGGAGATTCATTGCTTTTTCTGCCCTATTTCTAATTTTCAAATTGTCATTGCTAATGGTGGTACGATGAAATGTGGGGGCTGCTGTGAGAATGTCAAACTCTAAATGGGTGATTATCATTTGAAAACCCACATGTTCTCTATTTCCATGGGGGGTTGTGATATAATATTAGGTGTGGAATGGATTTGTACTTTGGGACCAATCACAATGGATTATTATGAGTTATATACGAGCTTTTGTTGGTTTACTTCCCTCTTGATACCTTTCTTGGGATGACCCAGGTTCAGGTCTATCATGGTTTCCAAAAAAACCCCTTTAAAACCATCAGCCCCTTTGGTAAACTAGAAGGCAACGTAGTACACAAAGTGCACTGTAATGCTCAGGTGCTTGCAACTTGGGAATGAGTGGGGATCTGGGATTAAACTCTATGACCTTAATTTGTTACTTTAACATTCAAATTATATTGAATACCCTGTCATTCTTATTCATGCATGTAAAATAGCAGATCTAACTAATTGTTCATGCATTCGTGTAACATCTAATCATTGGCAGTGAAGGAAATACACAATATTCAATCACACAATACATGATCTACCATGGTTCACCACTCCTGAGCTACGTCCACAAATATTTGGCTTCTTTTCTCTTTTATTATGGTGTTTCCAAAACTATAGCGCCGTGCACATTACTATTCTCTATCAACCAGTTCGAGGTCTACAATGAGGCCGACTAGATCACACTAGGCTCCTCAACCTATGATCTAACCCTTGAGATCTACCTTATTTCCTCTCCTCATCTCAACAACTTAAAAAACAGACCAGATTTATAGTCATTCTATCTTTGAACGACATAGTAACAATGACCAACCAGCAACAACAACAACCACACGACCTAGGCCTCCTAGGTACCTACTTATACATGTTTTTGGCTTACTAACTGTTGAGTAAAAGATATGAAATGATCTTACTCAAGCATTTTCAGATCTTACTTGGATAAATCAAGATAGATAGGAATACCACCCTATGTTTATAGCCATCAAATTGTTTCCTAATCCACAAGTATTGGTTATAAGGGCTTATGCTAATTTTCTTATAAATTAAATATTGCTGAAAAATTCAATATTTATGTAATTTTCTGAATATAGTAGATGCAGAAATAAATGTAGAGACAGAAGTAAAAATACCAAGTCAATAATCAACAAAGATGAGACATAAAGAAATCGCTTATTCCATTCCAGTTTATAAAAATAATCGTTCTCTTTACAAAATTCCCCGAGGAAGTTTGGATCAAAGTCAAACTTAGATGTCCTTGATGAAAACCATACAAAAGGACTTCTAACAGAAGTAAAAAAACTGAACTTTAAAATATGGCTCAACTTGCCACAAATTGCTTCCCACTCGACTCTGCACAATATCCTTTATGAGTCATGAAATTTAATTCACAAATAGACACGTCTACACAGATTATCAAAGATAGATCAACACCTATGAAAAACAAGTGTCTGAATGATGTAATTCAACCTTGAATCTTTCTTTCTAAAATAGGACCCTGCTATCATAAAAGAGAATTAGGCTTTCAATGAATTAAAGAATGAATGAAAACTGAATTATCTCAATAAAACTCAAGAGCAGACCTTAGTATGCTTTCTTCTTCTAATCTCCTCCTTGTTCCTCCTTCTCTTTTTTCCTTTAAGAAATCATAATTAGTTGAAGTAGTTAAAATACCTCTTTAGTTAAGTTAACTAAAACTCAACCAAATTTTTAGTTAAGGGAGAAAATTAATAAAATAATAATAAGGGTCTTTAATAAATAATAACTAGTAGGTGGAACCCCTTGTGACTCCCTTTAGTTTCTTTAACAAGCATAAACACAACTAGTTAATCAATCAAACACATCCCTCCTTGTGGCTCACATCATCACTCTCATAATTGGAAAATTAATATCAATGATATTTGAAATCATATCCAAAAATATAATTTCCAACATATCTAAAAATCGTGTGTTGTCCAAAACTTCAGAAGTCAACTGTTCTCAACAATCAATAAATAAAAACACTCAAAAACCATATTTTCCACTATGGGAGGAAAATTTCCCCTTATTGTTGTTGTCTCCCTTTGATTTCTCTGAATTTTCCTTAAAATGTGTGGAGCCTTTAGGCCAAATCTCATTGATAACATGAGAGCAATCATCTCTCAAATGCATGCGGGATGAAACAGATTTGGTAGAGTCATTTGAGGGAGAGGAGGGGGAAACAACAACTTTTCTTTTATCAGGTGCATGGTGGGCTTCGGTTTTTAAGCTCTTGCTTGTGTGGGAAGACTATACTGGTGAGTGTGCAGGGGCATCTTGGACAATTTGGTTAACAGGTGGAGGAGGAGCAGGTAGAGACAAACTGGGTGAGCCACGATGTTGGGAGACTGTCGCGTGGAAAATCTCTTTCCATCCGTCATTTCTAGGGACTTCAGATTGTAATGTGACATGAGGGGGAAATTGGATACCAGAGACATGCGGGGCTTGGAAAGGAGGCCTTTCTAGTCTAGGTTGGACCACTCCTTGTCCAATCCAGCTAAAAAATCCAACTTGGAATAACTGTCTCAACTCTTGTGAGTCTACATCAAAATGTATAGAAAACCTTGGCCTTGTAGGGCCCCTATTCCAATTTCCTCTTTCCCTATTACCTCGACCATGGATACCTATGCTGAAGAACCTCATTGCTGTATGGATTAATTATTAGCAACTAGTTTCTTCAACAAACCATACATGACATCTCTTTAAATATGAAACAAAGTTTGGCTCAACAACACATCATAATCATGCAATCCAATCCATAAAATCATTTAATACTTTTCAATGAGAAGGGGGTGAATAAATGTTCTGGGATATATGATGGATTATATTGAGTGAAAAGTGGTAAAATGAAGGGGGGGTTAGATCATGATTAATTCTCAACAAATCATAAAACAATCAAATGTATTATAATAACAAAACATATCAACTGTAATTCATCCTTGTGCCATCCTTCAAGTGCTATAATACAAAGTTTTCATTTAACATATAATTCAATTTTAAGAACATGGAGTGAATAATGAATATGGGAAGGTGAGGGGGCTTGTAATGTGCGGAAAAGTGAGAGAATGGCAGGGAAATAACAAATATTGTTCATAAAACAAATCAAGTAGTCAATCAACATAACTTTGTACTCAATGCAAACAATACCAACACCAATTCAATAATTACTGTGTATCAAAACTGTTCATTGTTCCACATTGAAATTCTTCAAAACTTCTCCATTAACACGGTCTGCAATCATACTCATAATCAAAACGACTTTCAACAGTCCTGTTAAGAGAATGCTTGGTCTCTAATTTCTTTCCTTTCCTTTTAAGAATCGAAAGAAAACACACAACAACATTGCTCCACCTCTATCCATAATACATCACTATAAAAATATCATATATTGTCCATCAATTCACAATTGGCCAAATAAAACATATGCACAGGTCGCTTCCCATATTGAACAGACATCTAAAACATGCCCGATTCCATACACTCCTCATCATATCAACCAATACATTTTTGCAATGAAACCATAGTCAATATAAAACCCGAGCTTCATCACTGTCGATGCAATTATTTACAACATGCTCGATGCTTCCATAATAGATACACAGTGAACATAAAAAAATAAACACATTTATCAATTCCATAATTAGCTATGATCCTGATCGGGCCTAGTGAAACACACAATAGTCTCCAACTTGAAATTAACACCATGCTGTAAGAACACAACGATCAAAGGTATACCGAGAAGAGACATACCTTGACTGCATATTATTACTCATTCCCAATCACAAATTTTCAACCAATTTAATAAAATAAAGACGAGATAGGTAGTTGATGCAACTGTCATAACCACTCCACTTTACAACCAATCTTTGACAACCAAAAAGATGCCCTCTAGGAGTAAGAACAGTTGGGGATTTTTAAAATCAGGCTCTATCACAACAAATATAAAGAGGTAATCAAGAGTTCGCTTGGTCATCAATATCACAGAGAACTAGAGGTCCTCAAAAGATATCAACCATAGGAAAATACCCTTCGATACAAGCATAGTAGAAACCACAGGGTTCCTTATAACTCCTGGTTTGGGAAAATGCGCAACAATTAGACACAGAGGAAAAAATGATGGGTAGGGTAGAAAAATGATGCACATAATGCGTCTTGCGTTTACAGAGGAGAAGTGAATGTCCACTGGACAGTGACAGTTACCCAAAACACACAAAGTTATAACCTATTTCTATTTCTTAATATTTGAATCATTTGTCAACAATTCCAGTGAAGATGCATAGCCCGGGGCATAACTTATATCATCCAACAACCATATAGCATAGATATTGGCATAATGGCCACCCTAAGACCGACTTCCGAGATACTTTGATGCCAATACCATGTGAATAAGGCCATGACCATGTGAATAAGCCCATGGACATGACTCTGGAAAAATACACAACAACCAAATGGTAGTTTGGGAAACATACACAACAACCAAATGGTTTTCCGAATACGATTGGACAGGGTTACCCTCATAAATGTGAGGAAGCAACCATCAAGAATACCCAGAGCGAAACCCTCCACCAAAAACATAGAGCGATAATACCCATATTCATTCAAAATCCATAGAGACCCATCACGATTTTCACCAACAGAACAACCAATGAATGCACAACTCAACCAAACCAATTATTTTACTTACAAATCAAACAACCAAACAATCATTCCAAGGAGAAAAACCACACATTTACACAGTTGCAATTCTCAGGAAAACACAAACCCAAGCATTACTGAGCCATTTTTCCTTCATACACAGAGCGTATTTTATTAATGGGGTGAAAAATAACCATACATGTAACCGATAGCTTAAAAGGGGTGAGCTGGCTGAGCGTTTTCTTCCCAAGCTTGAATTTCAGAGCTTAACCACCAGTAGATCAAAATGCAACAAGAACCATACTAGGGTGACAACCTAATGGGGGGAGTATGGAGTGGCATGCATTTACTACACATCTCTTCGATCTCCTCTTCTATTCAATTCCAAAGTATAATACAACCAACACTCACCATATCATTAACCATGTAATCAATTTCCAATCCATTGAAAACTATGATGATTATTCCTTGCCCAATGCGCCACCCAAAATATTTACGTTAACCCTTCCAAATCCTCATGCCATACCATATGCATTTCCATATCATATTCTCCCACAATAAGTCAAATGCAAATATCATAACCATTTAATAGTTAGGACTAGCACTAACATGTTTACATTTTTAATTGGACATAACTTCTAACATAGCATAAACATAGGCCCTGTCTTTTAGGATTTTTTCCATAAGTTTCTTCCCTTTGTTTTGGTTATGTCATTACTAACATATTTATTATGCATGTGTAGCCAGGTAATAAATCATGGTGACATGATTAAACATAGAAACTGTAAATATGTGCCAATCATAACATAAAAATAAAGCTTTGAATAATAGAACATCCCATAAAATGCATCAACCACTTGTTACTATATCCAAAATGAAACCATGACTGCACTGTAAACCATATAGGACCCTGTAAGCAACATCGAAACAACAACAAAAAATGTGTGATATGACTATCTCCAAGCCTCCAATATACAAGGGGGTCCCACCTACTAGTATTATATTATTTGCATAGTTTAAATAATAGGGCTTTAGCAATACTTTGTGGGCGAAATTCCTCGTTGCAATTTTAATCGTCAACAAACTGGCGACTCCACAGGGAAATATGTTTCCAACAGATTAAGAACTTAGAATGTATGGTTTCACAGACCATGTAACATCAGATCAAGAAGATACAAATAAGAATGATTATGCAACAGGGGGAAGTGTGCAGATTTAATGAAAAAATGACCGGGAATTTGGGAATAACTCATGGAAAGTGTTAAGTATGAGGGGGTTTATCCCTGTATGCATAATTATTCAACCAAAATTTGATCTTGACTTCAAGGATAAAAATTTTCTGGACTTACTCTTGTGAATCTCAAAATGGAAAGCAAAAGCAGGAAGTAACCAACTATCTCATAAGACAACAGTGAAAGAAGATAACAAATTCGATTATACCTTCAGGGGAAACATCATAACAACCATGTAAGCTTGATTATTATTGACTAACAATACCTTGCAGGAGTTTCGTTGCAGCATAACTGATCCAACATTTTATACTTGACCAAAAATTGAAATAAAAAAGAACAAAAGGAAGAAATGTCATAACAGAATTGAAACTGCAAAATTCAAAACAACAGAAATGGAATGACATAAATACAAATAACAGAAATGAAAAATATAAAAATGAAAAATATAAAAATGAAAAATATAAAAATGAAAGTAGAATATAAAACTACTATAAAAGAAGAAATGAAAACTACTAAAATTAAAAACAAAATTGAACTACTAATATACAAAACAATCCAAACAGCGTTAAACTCTTCAAGTTGGTTCCACGTAGTGTTTTAAGTGAGAACCGTTAGTGCTGTAGGAAAAAAATCGCTCTTGTAAATATTTTAGAATGTAATAGTTTGTACCTAGGACAAAATCAATCTTGAAAGGAACCAACCATAATTTTTGAAACTTTGAGTGTCTTCTGCTATCATCAAGAGTTGAATCCCACAACAGTACTTTCTCATTGACTTTAAATTTGAAAGTCTTGACACTCTTGTTGAAATACTTCTCAACAGTCTGTTGTCTCCTTTTTATATTACCCAAGGCAAACATCCTTTTCTCTTCTAAAGCTAGGAGTGCATTCATCCTTTGTGAAAAATCAAAATAATTTAATTCCTCGATCTGTAGCATCAACCTCAAGGAAGAAAGTTCCATCTCAGTAGGAAGAATGGATTCTTGACCATAAACAAGCTGGAAAGGAGTGCAACCAATGCTCACCTTAGTGGTAGTTCGATCTTCCCAAAGGGCGTAAGTGAGGAGAGTGTGACATTGATGAGGCTTGTCTTCGATGACCCTTTTGACAATTCTCACTAGATTCTTGTTGGTAGACTCGACCTACCCATTTCCTTGGGGATAATAAGCTGATGAGGTGAAATGTTTAACCCCGAACTTAGCTAAAAATTGGGTTAGCTTAGCAGAAATAAAAGCAGGACCATTGTCTGTAATAATTTCCAAAGGAAGACCAAATCTGGAGAAGATATTATTTTCAAGGAAAGAAATCACCTGATCATCTGTCAAATGTTTAAGCGAAACAACTTCAACCCATTTTGTAAAATAGTCTGTGGTTGTCAAAATAAAGACTTTTCCTGCTGAAGACAGAGGATTAATAGGACAAATAAAATCCAATCCCCACTTTGAAAAAAGAATTTTGGGAGGATAGGTTGTAATGACATGGCTGAAAGGCGTTCTTTCCCAACAAATTTATGGCACTTGTCACAAGATCTGGAAAAAACATAAGAGTCACGAAATATTGAAGGCCAATAGTATCCTTATCTAATGATCTTAAAAGCAACAGTTTTAGTAGAAAAATGACCTCCTATGATAATAATAGAATTTGAAGAACCATGAGTTTCTTGCAACAATTTTTGTGCTTCCTCGTTGTTTACACAACGAAGCAACATACCATCAACATATCTTCAAAACAAAAAGTCTTATATAATGACGTATCTAGCAAATTCAAGACAAAGACTTCTTCTTTGATGAGTGTCTAAGTTATCTGGACATATTTGGTTTTGTAAATAGTAAACCAAATTCTTATACCAAGGATGTTTAGACACAGGAAGGATCTGATTATCAATGTAGAATAGTGTTGATAGGGAACTATCCCGTTCATCAATTTCTTCACTAGTTTCAACATGTTGAGCTAAGTTGATGGCTAAGTCACGTCCCTTGATGGTGGTAGAAGTCATGATAGTTAAATCATGCTCTTGGATCTTGGCAAGTCAATGTGCAAGCTTCCTTGAAAGATAATTCTGTGAGAGCAAAAACTTGACAACAGGTAAAGTGACTTTTACCAACGTATGCTTAATTAAAATGAAGTGGATAAATTTTTCAATAGCTTTAACAAGAGAGAAATCATGTTTTTCAATAAAAGAATATTTAAATTCATCATCAAACAAGCTTTGACTCCTATAAGGCATTGGTTTTTCGTTACCTTGGTCATCACCTTGCATGAGGATAGTAGAAACTTCTTCCTCTGTGGAATTAGTATATATTATAAATTCTTTCTCAAAATCCGGCTTTGCCAAAACTTGTGCGGAACTAGGTTCTTTATTGATACCTACAAAAGCATTTTAGACATGATTTGTCCAAGAAAAAGAACGATCTTTCTTAATAATATTATGAATCGCTTTGACCATTACTACAAAATCGGGAACAAACCTACAGACGAATTTAATAACACCCATAAAATATTGAACCTCCTTCTTGGAAGTGGGAGCAGGAAAATTAAGGATAACAACAATCCTTTCAGGATCAATTCCGATTCCCGAATCAGAGACAATGTGTCCAAGGAGCTTGCCCTTGGTAATGTTGAAAATAGACTTATAAGGTTTAGATAAATGCCAAATTTCCTACATCGCATGAGAAATTTTTTAAGATGACCAAAATGATCCGATCATATTTTAGAATACAAAGTTAAGTCATCAACATAGATCTGAATAATCTTGCTGATTAAATCCTCAAAATCTATTTGCATATCTCTTTGAAAAGTGGAACCTTCATTGGATAAGCCAAAAGGCATACTCTCATAAGAAAACGTACCCCAATGAGTAATAAAGGTGGTTTTATATTTATCTTCCCTTTTTACCTTGATTTGATTGTAACTATAAAAACCATCAAGTAAGGACATCATCTGTGACCCTGCAACTTGCTGCAAAATCATTTCCATATTAGGGAGAGGAAAGTGATATTTTATACTATCCCGATTCAATGCACGAAAATATACACATAATATGATATGACCAGTTGTTTTCCAAACGAGAACCAAATTGGAAACCCATTCAAAATACTTGATCGAAAAAATGATCCCATCCTTCAAGAGTTTTTCCAACTCTTTTCGAATAGTTGCTTCTAGTGCAGGGTTGATAGGTATTTTATTTTACCTAACTGGTTTTATTCCCTCCTTGATAGGAATGGAATTTTGTATAAGAGAAGGATCAAAACCACGAATATCCTCATAAGACCAAGAAAAGACATCTTGAAATTCACCAAGCAGTTTGGCAAAATTCATTTTTTCTTCATCAGAACATTGGGCACCTATTTTAACATTCTTTGGAGACTCGGGTGTTCTAATGTTCAAGGAGATGGTTTCACCCACCTTCCTTTTCAATTCCTCTTCTTTATGTTTCTCTTTGTTTCCTACATCACTCGATGAAAATGAACTTTCTAGAGGAGTCAATCCCTTAGGAATCTTGTTATCTTCCATGGATATAATTTCCTTAGGTTTATAAGGTTCCTTTTTAATGAAATCACAGATGCTCTCATCACTAGGGAAGACTTTCCATGATTCTATATTGTCAGGGATATGTGGACGATAAAGAGATTGAAAAGTACAATAAGGTCTTTGAGGCAGGAGTTGCTGATTAGGAGAGGCTGCAAAAACAACTAACCGATCAGCCATTGAGTTCAATTCCCTCTTAACATGAATAATGTTGAAAGATAGTAGGTTCAAGATATGTGCCCAAACAATTTGGGTGTATCGTTTTATGAACTTGTTTCTAGGGGAATATATCTTATGTACAAGGTTCACAACAAGATTGGAATCCCCAAAAACTAGAAGGTGACCACAACCCAGATTATAGGCATTTTCAATGCCTAATAATAAATCTTCGAATTCAGTGACATTGTTTGTGAAAGCAAAATCTAACATATAAGAAAATTTATGAATTTTCCCCACAGGAGAGTACAAGATAATGTCAACTCTGTTTCCTTCATTAGAGCATGAACCATCAAAGTGCATATGCCACATGCCATCATCTAAGTCGATTTGTTCCAAGGGAGTGTTATCCTCCTCGATAAATATGGAATAAACCCCTAGGTCCTCTTCGATATAATTCACATTAGGTTGTGGAACACTTTCTATGTAAGGTGAAATCCTTCCCTCTCTAAGTACTATGATTTTTTTACCATTCCGAGGAATGGATAAGTGTGTCTCGTCGAGTGAGAGGTATCCACCTGTCAAAGCTTTCGAATCTCTTCCTAGGATGTTTGATTAGTTTCTTATTGGCATATAAATTACCTAAATATTAAGCGTTGTCCTTATTTCAGGGTGTGTGCACAAAACCAAGGTCATGTCCTTGATTTAACCTATGGTCGTTTGTTGTAGACTATTATAAGAGAGCATGCTTCTGGCATTTTCATTTGTACAAGACAAGCCTATCTCCTCCATAATAATCTTCGACATTACACTTGGGCCCAAATCATTGTCAATGAGGCAAAAATGGGAAATCTTATCCATAATCTTTACAGAAATATAAAAATGGGGATTTTTTACAGGGTATCTAAAGTTATGTACACCTACTTTAATTACAGATGAATCCTCTTCATTTGCCTCTTCAGAGAGGTTGGATAAAATCAAATCTTTTCCTTCCATGGATTGTTTTAGATGCCTTTGTTGTTTAGGGATGACAACCATGTCCAGAAGGGTTTCATCTACTTTGATTTTGGCCAACTGATTTAGAATATTGTATTTGGAAGAGGGGAGAGGGGAGGTAATTCCTTGACTATTAGGAGCCTTAGGAACCTAAATAGTAGCAGCTGGCGAGGATGAGCTCGGGATAGAAGAATTATGGGGAGGATCATGTTTGATTTTGGGAGCATAGGATTTATTCTTAGTATTGATGATCATGACATCTTCTAGCTCTGCAAAATCTAGGACAACGATGGTAGTTTCAGGTCTCTTACAAAATATCTTATCTCTGACACTCTTCTTTACCTCACATGTACTTTCCTCCTGGTGTTCATCACAAAAGTTACACCAACTACGAGGCATGATAGCTTTAGGCTAAAACTTATTTTCATTTGGATTTATAAAGGGGGTTGCAAAAGAGGATGAAGCTCTAGGGGTAAGAGGGGAGACATTTCCCTTTTGGTCATACACTATCATACAATTATTCATGTCTTTCACAGGATATAAGAGAGCAGACATGTCTGTCTATTTAACTGATTCTCCATGAGGAATACCTGTACTTTCAAGTTGTTCTTCATACTCTAAATAAGTATGCAGAGCGAAGCCGAGGTTATCAATGGGATTTTCCTCAAGCCTACGATGGTAGGGGGAAGATAATGCATTATAATAATGCATGAAAGTGGCTTGGTTATGAGGTCGAATGAGTTCAGGGATTTGATTGTATAATTGGGTGAAACGCAAGTTGAAGGACTTGATGGTATCACCATCCTTATAATATATGTTATTGTACTCCCATAACTGGTCGGATGGGATTTTGGATTGCCCATAGGTGGATTTGAACCAATAGACTAACTCCTCCCAAGTAGATAAGATATTAGGAGGGAGATAGAAGAAATCGGTCGCAACCTTCCCTTCAAGGGAATTGACAAATAAGCACATGCAAGTATCGTTGTCATTGGCTCCTATGTTGTGACATGAATTAGAAAATGCCACCAAGTGTTCATTTGTAGTGACATTATTATTCCCTTAAAACCTAGGAATATGCTCTTTGAATTTAGGAAGTGGATGAGTAGCAGGTGCCAGGTTAAGAGGAGAGGAAACATGCCACGGTGTGGTTGTAGCATCTTCTTCAAACTGAAAAAGCCCATACTTTTTAATGATTTTGGCTGGGTTTGTAGTAGATTGGACAGGGACTTGGTGACTATATAAGATACCAATCACTGATGAAGCTGAATATTGAGATGAAGAAGCACCTCCAGTGCCACAAGAGCCACCACTAGATACCATTTTTTGGATAATAGGTAAGGGAGAGAAAGATGAACTAGATAGATTAGACAAAGTTCTCCTTAGAGCACTTTTTTGGGTTGATAACACAACGTTCCTTCTTCCTATTTCATCAATAGGATTAATTTCAAGTGATAAACCTCTTCTTCTCCTATAAATACAAGGGTCTAAGGACATGAAAAGAAGGTCAAAGCTGAAGGAAAAATAAAGTTATGTCTGATTCCTAAGATGTCTATGTCTAACTTTCCCAATGATCATGGGCACTTATGTCTTGTTCAATTTCTTCCCATGAATGATTAAGCTTAGCCCGAGTATTAGCAATGTCTAAAATGGTGTTAAACAAGTTAAAAGAAATGCTGGTTTGATCTTGAAGACCAAGCTCAATATTAGGATTCCTTGCAACAGGTACAGTCATTAAGAAATGAAACAGTCAAAGAATCAATATCAGAAAAATAGATATATTCGATGATGATCAAGCATAAAAATCAACCAGAGAGATATTGAAGATCTCCCCAGTATGGTCGCCAAATAAATGTTGAGGAAAAGATATGAAATGATATTACTCAATCATTTTCTGATCTTACTTGGATAAAGCAAGATAGACAGGAATATCACCCTATGTTTATAGCCATCAAAAATTGTTTCCTAATCCACAAGTATTGGTTACAAGGGCTTAGGCTAATTTTCTTATAAATTAAAGATTGCTGAAAAATTCAATATTTATGTAATTTTCTGAATATAACAGATGCATAAATAAATGTAGAGACATATGTTGGATTACTGAGAGGGGGGGTGAATCAATAATAGCGTAATTATAATCCCTTTTCTTCAAATTTTATATCAATGTAGAATTATTATCCAATAATGAGCAATAATAAATAAACAATCACACACATACATAGTACACCAGTGTTTTACGTGGAAACCCAAATCGGGAGAAAGCCACATAATGCTTTTTCTTATATGTCTTGAATAATTACAGTCATTGGAAGCACCAACTTCCTTTGTTTTCCAGCTGCAACTGGAAGGAGGCTCCAAACCCCTAGTTTCTTAGGCTACAACCTGAGGGAAGCTCCAACTCCCCAAATATCTGGCTACAACCAGAAGGAGGCTACAACCCCCAATGTTCTCCGGCTACAACCGGAAGGTGGCTACAACCATGTGTCCTTGCCCCGTCCTGCCACCCTGAAGTAGAAGTAGAATGATGGAACCACTATCACACTATCACTATGAGATATACCACTGTAAACTTGTACCAATAAATCTGAACCATGCATCAACCATGCATCAACCTGTACCTCAACCTGTAATCAAATTGTACCATTAAAAAGTGCATCAACCATGCACCAACCTGTAATCAACATGTACCATAAACAAGTTCATCAACCATGCACCAACCT
>ML848190.1:18619-29646 GCA_009831015.1 Picea engelmannii | reverse complement strand
AATCTGATTTGTAGCTCTATAATAGACCTGGTGTATATGATCACATTCCTGCAAACCTTCCTTAACTTTAACAACAAGAGACTAGCATTTTCATCAAACTTTTCTTTAGTCTCACATGCCTAGTTTTGGATTAGTCAACAACCTTAACTTGAAGTAATCATAACTTTGCACTTGTAATGGATAAAGATCTGAAACTGCTACACAATGTTCGTCAGTGTGTTTTATGCAATTCCTCCAAGTGTCACTACTTGGAACCTCTCAGAAAAGGAGTTATAGCAAAAATGGCATACCTTGCTGAATTTTGGCTTATTCTAGAGAGCGACCTTGTAGAGCATGCCCCAAACTGAATATTTGTTGAATTGATCTGAAACTATTACACATCATACTACAGACTGTACCCTAACCAACACATTTGGTCTCACTGAATTTGGATCTGTTATGAAGAAGTTATGACGTTTTTACCCGAAACACCTGTTTTTGACTAGTTTTAAGAGTCGCCACAAACCCTATTTTCCACGGAGTGTAACTCCAAAAATACACTGACCCACAAGCTAAATATTTTACCATAGATACTTGGATATGTTTTCTCAACGACATAGTAATTTCACGATATGAATCATTATAGAAAAAAAGTTATAGCAAAAATGGTGAGATGAACTGTAAATAACATACCTTAGAAAGCACCATCAAAAGAATTTATCCGTTCTTGCATTTTGGCCTTCTTTTCTTTACCTTCCCTCAGAAATTCGTCTTAGATATCCTTGGTTACCTCAGACACCTATAGATATTGAATATGCTCAAGTGCGATTAAAATGAGAGAGCCTTGCCTCTTATTTATACTCTCCAAGTAGCTTCCTTAAAATCATCTTCTAGGTCACTTTGCCCACTTTCCTTATTTTAGGGTTAACCCACTTCTAATTTCTCCATTAAATTTATTATTGAAATAATTTATTTTGTATTCACTTTGAATTATAATACACTCATCAGTTCACTTTATTATTTACCTTTTAAAATCTCTTAAACCACTTTGACTACTTTGACCTTTTGGGGCTTCTAGATGACATATGAGGGTCCTCCAACTTCGTAAGGCCATAACTCTCAAACCGTGCGAAATTATGTGACATTCCACATACCACCAGAAATGGAATGACATGTACTATCCATCTAGAATAGTATTACCTTCAAATATATCAAAAATCATACCGTTATCCATCAAACAAACTTGGGTCCATTACCCAAACCTGGGTTCTCCAACTTCACATGGTCATAACTCTCTAACCGTGAGGAGTTATGTGACGTTCTACATACCACCGGAAATGGCATAACAAACACTATCCATCTAGGATAGTTTCCCTGACAAATTCAATGTCCTTCATCTCATTATTCCACAATTAAGCATGGGTTTTCTTACTCTGCAAAGCGTCTTCCCGTGAGGGCTTTCACCATAAGGGGACCACTTTGGAGTTCATCTATATTTACTTCTTATCAACTATGAAAAACAATAATGAGTCATATTTACATCAAACAATCTTGGGTCCATTACCTAAACCTTTGTGCTACGGGGCTTTCTTCAAGGGTTGACATCAATGACAACCAACCTTAATCAACAGTTAGAATCTTTCCTTTTCGTCAATTCATTGCATGCAAGTTATAATTCCTCAAATATTTATCTTACACACATGCATGCAAACATTGGTAGTATAATGGCTTAAATAATCGTCATTTTCAATTCCGCAAGTTATTTTCAAGTCCTTTACATTTCACATGCAATAATTTCACATTTAAGAAGCTTCAATCTTCATAACTTGCAATATTAGTTTTTGTCCCATTTGGCACTTTTTGAGCAAGCATTAAGCACTCAAACACCGACACTTTTGAGCAAGCTCTAAGCACTCAAACACTTCAATACTTAGCTCATAGGTTTAATAACTTATTAGACTTAATAGGGCACCTTTACTAACCATCTTCGCCATTTAAAACGGGGTCGGAGGAAGCAACGGAAAGGTGCTAGGCCGGGGACGGTCTCATGGCACGCAGCGTCCTTTTCCGGGAGTACTCTTATCTTAGGACTAACCTGTGGAGCTAGGGTGGGCCTCGTTGCCTTACTTCTTGAGCACCCAACAGTTACTTGGTAATTGGGGGAGGAAAGTATTGGGTTGACACTTAGATAGGATTTAATCTCACTTAACCATCTTAATTAATCCTTGGTCCACAGCTCTAGTGGCAATTTATATTTACACTTGCAAACTCCTTGATTTCATATCTACATTTACATGCAAGTCATTTTATGTGTTGTGGATTAATCGTCTAAGTGGTTATACCTTTATTTCAGAACACTTTACTTTTCAAGCATTTTATTTATATTGTGGTTCCTGCATTTGTGGTGTGATCCCTCAAGAAGTTGCACATCCCCCTGGAGGCACTCTCTTGATTGGGTCTTGAGTGATTTTCGTCTTTGTGCCATTGATAAGCAGTCCAATAGAGTAAGATCTATTGTGAGCATGTTTGGCTTGATGTGTTGATGTTGTATTATCTTGATTATCTTTATTTCCTGCACATGCAAGCAACTTGTTAGTATCTGTATATTGTCTTGTATCCATTGTATCTAGTCTAGTTTAAATCTGTATATCTTAGACATTCTTTCTTTATCTTTGTATCTAATTGTATCTAATATTGTTGTAATTTTGTAATCTTTGTAAATCTATTATAATTAATCTCCCCTTAATCTAGTTGACCCCTTTGCCCAATCTTAGGCACTAGTCTTAGTTGTCCTAGGAAAAGGTTTTGACTGTCATCCTATATTGTCGCATCTTGCATTGCTGCTTAACATCATAGGCTAGATTTCCCCTGACCATTTAACTAATTGAAACCAACTCCTAGAACTTTAAACTCTAAATCTCATCTAGTAACTAGGGTCTACCCCCCTTGGCTTCCCTAGGAGTTAGCCTAGACGGAAGAGGTTCAAGTCAAAGTGACAGCGTGGGCTTTGAACCTAGGCATTGCGCCTCCGAGGACACACTAAGTGAGCAGGACTTAGCTCACGTTTGCAAGTGTGTATAAGGACGACAACAAAGACTTTTATTTCTTTCTCGAGGATCCTTGGGCAAAGCATCTCAAGGCTTCATTCTTTTGGCTTTTATCCTTTGCCAGTTACTTTTACCCTCTGGGCCTTTAGCCCCTTCTTCCCACAAGGTAAGGTACAACCCTTTGAAAGCTTGGCAAACCCAATGCCCAAACCAGTGTATGGGATGGATGAGCAAGAAAAAGATGAAAACTGGGACGAACGATGACCTTTCATGAACCCCCCCCAGTGGCAACTCAAACCCTAAGGGAACTGTTATCCCCACTTTTCAGGGATAACTAGGAGATCATGTCTCGAGGCCCATAGGTCCTAGACATGGAGAACCGAGAGCAGGATTGACCTGAGCATGGCCCTGGAGGGCCCACCTTTTCTTCTTTTATTGTCTTTATCTTGTTAGCAGCAGCAACATCCATCACCATCGACTTGGTCCTGTGTCAAAAAAGGTTCTTGATCCATGAGGTAATTAGTCCAGGTAACATGGTATGTGTCACATTTGATCATTAAAACCTTTAAATGTATGCATCTGATTCCTTTTATTTCTAACGACTGCTTGGATCTTACATTTGCCCACTTGACCATGTTTGGGGGGATTGACAGGGTGCCCTAGCAAGCTTGTGTCTATAGGTTTCGGTTTGCCACTGGGGGGATTTCTGAGAAGTCATCATCCGCTCCCATCATAGCACCACTGTTTCATCTTATTTCCTGCTCACTTATCCCATTCCCCTTGTCCGGGCATTGGGTTGACCTATTTTCAGGATGGCACCTTACCTCGTGGGAAGAAGGGGCTAAAGGCTCAGAAGGTAAAAGCAAGCTGGTAAAATATAAAAGCCTAAGAATAAAACCTCAAGATGCTTCGCCCAGGGATCCCCGAGAAAGCAATAAAAGGCTTCTCAGTAAGAAACAAGAGGGATCCGGAAAAATAGTAAAAAGAAGACCTAGTCAGAGGATAGGGGGTCTCATCACGAGCTAGCCTATTAGGTCCATGGTACCTACCAGTATGACATTGCCACTAGCTGGTTACTACGCCAGGGCAGTGACTCTTGATTGCATGGCCAAGGGAAAGGGGGTCTCATCACGAGCCATCCTTCTCATTTCTGCGAAAGTACTTGTGGGTAACGCTGTCAACTCTGGTCACCATGCCAAGGCAGTGTCCCCTGGTTAGCTCTTGAACAAAAAAGAATAAAAGAATAAAAGAATAAAAAGGAATAAAGGCAAGAATGGGCTTGGAAAGAATGCATCCATGACAGGTACAGCTCGCCTTCTACAAAGGCACCCACAGGTAACATTTTTGCATCCTTGGCCTTCACTGCACCCACATGCTTGGACATCCCCTGACACATCACCCACTTACATGGCTTGGATGAGGTCTTTCTAGGAACTTTCCTTTTCCTGTGGACACTAGCCCAATAGGATGCCTTGTCCTTTTCCCCAGACTTGTATTGCAGGCTTGTGTAACGTCTTTGAGTTGTTAACTGATGTATTAGGGATTTTATGCATGTGTTTAATAATATTAATGATGAAATGTGATTGACATTGCTATGATCCCTGTGACTGATGAGCCCATGGAGGGCGTAGCCTTTGATGTGCAGGACCATGCCCGACAGACATGTACCATTTGGACTGGTACACATGGGGAGATGATCAGTTCGGACCTCCATGGGGTTGAAGAGCCCACCAGATGGATGCTGAGACCCCATCAGGGGGCAGAGACAGGACATAGGTTGATTAGGGGCTTTGCACCGGAGGAGAAGAGGACGTTCCACCAGAGGCACCCCAACTCAACTTGACCTAGGGGGATTGACCCCTTTTCAGTGTGACGTTGGCTCTAGATGGCCTAGGACGTCACCAGGAGGCTTATGACGTCATCATGAGCATATTGGCAGATGGACAGGGTAGTTGGCACGTGTGGAAGCTTGGAGGAGCCCAAGGAGGGCTAACGTCTTGCTTCAGGAGGCTACATTTGCCCTAATAGGGGCTAATGTCACCCTAGAAAGGGGTGACGTCTTACCTTTTTGCTTGATTAGGGTTTAGATTTGACATTTAATTTAAAAACAATATGATTTGATATTTTGGCCTTGTCGGCCTTTTACCTGACCTAAAATGTAAAATTAGATCAAGGTTTTGTATAAATGAGGGATTTTGACTCTCATTTTATCATCATCACTCATTCACTCCATAAGGAGGTCTGAAATTTGCGCCCTGTCTTGGGTATTTGGCTGATTTAGTAAGGCGCACTGGTTGAAGGAAGATATTTTTGGCATCTCTTGGCATTTCTCTTGAAGGAAGGTGTTACAACCAGGGTTTGCATTTATATTCTTGGTGAATTGTAAGTATTTTTCTGCAAAACTTCTTGAATGAATGGTTGTAGTTTAATTTCTTGCATGTATTTATGATTTTTGCTAAACAAAAACCCTAGGGCACAAGCACACAAGTAGGTCATTGTCTCATGTCCCCTGATAGATAAATTTTCAGCCATTGTTGAGGAAAGAAAGAGCCTAGTTGTAGCTACACTCCTATTTCCTCTTCCCCTTTGCTAGCCGTACTATTTAGAACTCAAGAAGGAGGAGACGTCCCAGGCCTAGGTTATCTACACTTAGGGTCGTTTTTCTTCTAGGGTTTGATGAAAGAGCCTTGTTGTAGCAACACTCTCCCTCATTTGACTCTCTTGTCTTGATTTTATGTTTCATTCTTCAGCTAGCCGTTTTGCCAAATTGACCTAAGGAAGGAGGAGAGAGAACGAGGCCTTGCTATAGCAACACCGGAGTGAGCCTCTCTCCCCTAGGGTTTTGATTCTGAGGCCCTGCCATAGTAGCACTTCAAAACTCTTCCCTCTAGTCCTTAGCCATCCTCCTTCAACCCTTGCGTCCTTCACTTTTGACTCCTTTAAACCTTAAGGCACTGATCTAGAGTCCTCCAGCGTTGAAGTGAAACTTGATCACAACACTCTCAAAACCTTTAAATTGAAACCCTAACTACTAACCCTAGCTTAAGAACTAACCCTACTAACCCTAATTGTTGCTGTCACCTATAGCTATTACATCATTGATGCAACAACGTTTTGTTTCATAAGCAATTGAATGGTGATCTATGGCATTTGTTAGATGATGTGTTGATTGGTTACATTGAATGCCACATTGTTCCAATATTTATTGGTGAAGTATTATAAATCTTATTTGCTATTGATAAACATTGACTTCGTCAACATTTATTGACATATTTCTTATGTCAGTTAATCATCTATTTGCATGAAGTACTAACCCATTGAAATGTCACTTGCATATATCAGTTTGTTGTTGCTTTGTTCCAGGCAGGTGTACTTCTTTTGGGGTTTTACTTCATTATTGGTTGTTTAGCCGGGATTATCTGTTTGGTGGTGATCTGTGAGGGGGGAAACTTGTCCTTGTCTTATTATCCTCTTGCCTCCTCAAAACCCCAGGTCACCAGGGACGTCTCCCCTGGGCCTAACCTCCCTAAAGAAAAAGCACCATCCCATTGAGGTGACATTGGGTGGGATTGGTTCCTGTTACACTAGTTTGGCCCTCTATCTTATAGCCTTTTCTCCTAGCTACAAACTGTGCGATAACAGGAACCAACTTACTAAGGTATCCTGTCATTCCCCCCAGGTGTGGTCAAGTGGAAAGGCATAAGGTCTGTTGACCGCCTCTCCAACATAGGTGGTCAACTCCATGTGCCATGAAGAGATGCATCATCAGATGCTCATTTGTCGAAGACTTTGGTTCTACAGGGCATTTTGGCCCCAGCACTTATTTTTGTAACTGGAATTTCCGCACCCCTGTGTGGGTCAATAATGTAATAGGTTTGCATAAGTCATAATTAGGTCAGTTACCTTGGGATCGGTTCACTGGGAGAGTTCCTTTCACCGAGGGTTTTTTATCCTCAGGTTATTAACTGGGCTTTTCAGCCTTGTTAATTTCTCTTGAGTTTTTCCCTCACACTTGCAATAATTCCTCCAAAGTGGTGAACGACGTTCTAGTGGGCTTATCTTCTGGTAACTATTGTAGGGAATCATTGTAAATGACCATGCAAGACATCTTAGAAAGTTTCGTGGAATTCCATCGAGTCTAGGTTAGTTTTTTTTTTTAATTAATTAATTTTTAATTAATTTTCCTAAGTTTGGAGGATTAATTATTTATTTTTGAGCAATAATTGTAAAAACTAGGTCTTGGGATTTTTGATAGGGGTATTTGTGCTCAAAAGAAATGGAATAGCGCCCCCTATACCCAGAGACCGAGTTTCAGCTCAGTTGGACAACTTTTGCTATGGGTTTGTCCACCGGAGTGTCAGTCAGTCAATAACAACAATTTTAATTGCTAAAGTCCAATCATGGCAAAAATGTAAAAATGTAATAATGAGTTAAAAGGATGTTAAAAGATGGAATAATAGTTGGAGAGAGACCCCCTAAGAATAACATAACCCTCCCAACCTTTTCCAACCTTTTTCTAAACCTTACCCCCTCTCCTCACTCAAAAGTTATGCCCCCCCAGGGGGATTGACGTTTTTCCTTGGTGGAGGACGTGGTGACTTAAGTGGGGCCCCCTCTCATGTGCTTTACTTTCCTTTAGCCTCCACGTCACCTCTTAAGGTGATCCCACTCCCCTTTTCTCATTAATCCCCCTCCATTCTTTGCTTTTCCCCCATGTGGTGCACCCTCCAAGGAGGTTATGCCCTCCCTTCTAGAAAATTCCAAAATATTTTTTAAAAAATATTTTAAACCTTTCCACTCCCCTAGCACGAATCCCATAGCCTCCCACTTGCCTTTGCTTGATCCCAATACCTCCCACACCATTCTACACCCTAGATCTATTGATCAAACCCTAGATGGTGCGCCCTACCCTTGGGATCTCCTCTTTTGCTTGGTGTTGGACACTTGGCATTGATCCAAGAGAGGTAGGTTTGCCTCTCCAAGTATAAATAGATACCTTCCCCTCACTCTTACACTTACCATATCTTGAACTATTGTTATGCTACTTGATTTCTCACTCACTCTCTCTCTCTTGTTCCATCATTTCCATTCTTTGGCTCTTAGGGTTTTGGAGTATTTTCTCTCCAAGATCTATTTTCTTGAGTAATAATAAAGGAGAAGCTTTGGAGGATAACTAGAGGAGCAATGCATGTTCTTGTTTTTACTATGCACATGAGGTAAACTTGTATCGATTTGTTTGGTGGTTGTATACATTGGATCTTAGGTAAAGTGTTACTTGGGTAGATCTATCAATGCATGTTCTTGTAGATTTATATGTCTTGATATGTTAGATAGGATTGAAGTGTCGTCTTGTTAACATATTCAACATATTATCTCTTGTATACACATCACTTCTCAAGTTTTGCAGGTTTCAATTTCAAGGGTTTCATTGGGAACACCTCAAGGAAGAAGGATCCCTTGAGACACACATACACTCCATCTCTCTCTACCCTTTACTCTTCTATCTATTGTTGTTCATTCATATGTATTTCAGCTAGTCTAACTTAGTGAGATTGGTCATAAAAAATCAAATTTTATCAATTTTTCTTGCGAAAAACTTTTGCCCTAAAAAGCAAGACTTTTTCTTCACTTTGTTTGGTTGTGTGTAGCATTTCCAGCAAGGATACCTTGCTGGTTTTTGCAGGTTCAGATCTGGTTGAGAGGGGTTTTGGCTACCCAAACACGTCCACACAACACTCAAAGAGCCCCCAAAGGGATTGGTAGCTATTTCTCAACCCCCTTCGTCAATCTCTAAGCTTTCTTGTTCATTTCTTCTCTTTCTTTCTTGCTTTAGGCAACTCATAGTTGTGGGAGAAGGAGTGGTATGGCCTCCTCCCACGTGTGAGCTTTGGGGTAGCTAGGGTTTGATCTAGATTTTGTTTTTTTTTGCATTTTTCTTACCTTTTTGAGCCAAGACGTGGGGTTTTGGTAGATAAAGGGTATCTCCCAAAACCTAGGACGTGGGGTAGGTTGCTTGCTTGGTTTGCTTGTTGCTTGTCTTGTCTTTTTCCTTGCTTCATTCTCTTGCTTGCTTGCCTCTCTCTTTTTCTCAATATTTCCTAAAAGATTAAGCAAGCTAATTAATTGCCTACCTATTGGGAGAAGAATACCCCAAAGGTATGGTTAGGGTTTAATGTGTTATTGATCTAAGTGCTTAATGTTTTGAGATATATTCTAGATCTAGATCCCACACATAATTAGTCTCTAGCTTAAGCCTATTGGGCATAATCAACTTAGTTAGATCTATTTGCATGCTTAAGCTCTCCATGGTTTAAATCTTCTTTTCTTACATGCTTAGATCTAAAACCTTTAATGTTTAAGTGCTTCAATAAGTGAATGGTGTTTTTCTTTCATGCATTAATCTTTTAAGGCCATTTGCCACTTGCTTGAAGTAATTACATGGTTAAGTTAATAGTGTAGGCAAACACTTAAATCTTTTTCTTTCTCACACTTAAATCTTGGTTCTTAATGCTCTTAATCATATAAAGATAAGTGTAATCGTCTCTTTCATCTTGTTGGCAAGTTGTTCTTGCCCTTGTAATTTCTTTCTTTATTTTGCAAGCTATCTATTGGTGCATTAAGTAATTGCTCTCACATAGCATATATGTGTTAATGCCTTTCATTTCATAATCTTAAGCAACACATTTTTGGCTAAAGTAAGTTTCGGCCAAGTCACTAAGCCACTTAATAAAAGTGTCATAAAATCTTTAAAACACTCTAAAACTCACCTAAAAGCCTACCTAACTTATATATATACTTAATAGACATAATAGGGTACCTAAGACCACCATCTTCACCATCTAAAATGGGTATTGAGGAGGGCAACGGGCGGTGATAGGCTGGGGACGGTCTCGTGGCATGAAGGAGTGTCCTTCCCGTAAAAACTCAATGCTTTGGGCTTACTGGTACAGCTAGGGCTAGCCTCGTTGCTACACTATCTTGAGCGTCCAGCAACCATTTGGCAATAGGAGGAGGAGGCTTTGGTGAAAACTTAATAAAGGTAACTAAAATCTTATAATCTTAAGAACCTTTAATAATCTAACCTTGGGCTTTGCTGCCGTCCTAATACACACTTGCAAACGTGAGCAAAGTCTAGCTCACTTAGTGTGTCCTTGGAGGCACAATGCCTAGGTTCACAGTCCACACTGTCACCTTGACTGGAACCTCTTCCTTCTAGGCTTACTCCTAGGGAAGCCAAGGGGGGTAGACCCTAGTTACTAGATAAGATCTAATGTTTATGTTCTAGGAGTTGATTTTAATTTGTTAAAGGTTTAGGGGAAAACTAACCTATGATGCTAAGGCAACAAATGCAAAGTGCAAGCTTACTTATGTCAGACAGTCCTTTTCCCTAAGTCAACTAAGACTAGTGCCTAAAGGTTGGGCAAGGGGTCAACTAAGTTTAAGGAAGTTTAATTACAAAAGATTACAGGTATTACAAATATCTCACAACAAAAGATACAAGACTTACAACAATGAATAAGAGATATTACATAACTATGAACAAAACTACAAGATAGACAAGATACAAATGAACAAGATTAACAAGTGCTTAAATGTGAGAAATAAAAGATATTCAAAATGTTAAGATCATTCACATAAGGTCAAGCATGCCCCAATAAGAATTGGACTACTTTTCAATGGCAACCAATGTTGCCAGAGCGCGAAGCGAAGCGGGAGCGTTTTTAAGAAGCGAAGCGTCGGGAGCGTCATTTTCAAAAAATCCTCGGAAGCGAAGCGTCCCGGAAGCATCTATTATATATATATAAATTTTTATATATATTGCGTTTATATTCAAAAAAATATGTAGAAAGACAAATTTGTTGCAGAATATATGAAAACATGCATATTTGTACATCAATATAGATAGAAATGACATCCATACTACATAGTTCATCAATGATTAATCATTCGAGCATCAACCATTTAGATTCTAGATTCTAGCAATTACTAGATTCTAGAGTC
>ML848189.1:42291-55457 GCA_009831015.1 Picea engelmannii | reverse complement strand
CTCTTCGAGGGGGCAACCTCCTTTTACCCCACTTAAATGTTCAAGTACAAGATGATTCAAAATGAAAATGTCTCCTTGGCATATATAGGAGACTAGGAGGTATAATTACAACTAATGGCCTAAAGCCGACATAAATAAAATAATGTTACTAATCTAAATTACAACTAATGGCCTAGAGACAACATAAATAAAATAACATTACTAATCTAATATGCCCCAATTAAGGGGTAATGAGCCAATATTAGGGATTAACACCAACCAACAAATTCCCATCTCTACCCAAGTTACGTAACCTAATTCCCCTCAATCAAACACCACCATCGCTCACCATTGTAGAAAGTACTACTACTACCTCCCCTAACTCAAGTAGAAAAGGTCTGCGAACCAAATTTGCTTGCGCTACATTATACACACCATTTCCCAACACTACCTCACTTTCAGTAGACATTAGTCATAGTACACCAAAGCTTCTAGAACAAACCCAATCCAACTACATCATCCCTACCAAACATCACCAACATCCATTATGTCACGACTTCAGTCAATGAATGTATGAGATTCCCTTTCTCTCTATGTGAATCCTTAGATCATCTTACATACCAATGTCCTATGATCATCGAATACAAGCAACACCAATTGACCTTGATTCAAACCCCTACACCCCCTACAGAATCGACGGTTGACCTTACCTCATCACTAGAGATTCTTCATATCATTTCTCCTAAACCAAAGGCACTCCCTATTCCTCTATGGCTCTTGGATGACTTATCCGAGGATTTACCCCCAAATCCCCCCAATTCTTCTGTTCATTTCCCTACAGAAATTTTACATCCAACTAATTGTTAGCAACATTACTTGTCTTCGGAATCGAGATATCCAGGTCTGTAGGTTGCACGAGGAGCGCCCAAGCGTGGCTCATAGAAGAAGTCCTTTTCAAACTTAAAATCAAGCGAGCGGGCAAAATTATGGTGTCAACGGTCTGGATCCATCAATATGAGTAGATCAATGGTTGGTGGAAAATCGATGGTGGCAGAGTTGCGCCAAGATTAGGCACGATGGATAGCGCCTATACTGCATGCAGGAAAGATAGCAGCCGTCCATCCAAAATATGCATGGTGCGAGATCTAGTTGCGTTGGTGATTCGGCATTCGGGAGTTCAAGGGGTGAGGATTCTATGTTGTTCTACATCTCTAAACCCTAAACCCCGAAAGCACCGAAAGAACCCAAATTCAGGCCCGCAGTATCACAAAGCAACCTCAGCCGTTCATCCATAGGAGACACCTGGCGCATGATTAGGTTCCTCGCCATTTCTCCCCTCGTGATTTCAAGGCATGAAGATCAGCTCCGTTGCATCCCGATGCGCGAGGTGTTGGGAGTGTCCAGGACCTGGGCCCACAATATCATCGAGTGGATTCAAGGCCGTCATATCTCAGAGGGACTCATGGTACCAGATTGATCTGTCTCGACATTTTTCTCATCGCGTTTTCAAAAAATCAGGGATTATCCCCCCCCCCCATTCGTGAACGCCAAAAGCGCCTTAGGAATAAGCACATGGTCACAGCCCGTGGTTACTTGGGGAAAGAATGAAGCTATGTAAAGAAGGCCAAAGGCACCGAGTTCAGTACCATATGGGATTATCGCGATCTCCATGCACCATATGATGTGCCCTCGATCCTGGTGTTTTCTCAGAGTAAATGAAGATGAGGATGGGTGGTTGAAGCCTCCTTTCATTCATTAAGTGTGAGTAATGGAAAGTCTGGCAACTGGTCTGCTCGAAGAGGTCCTGCGTGCTAGTTGTTCCAAAGAAACCATGCCGAAGTCCTTGACTAGACAGGGAAGTCTGCACACGCTAGCTCATCACTTAATGGCTCAGCTACCCTCCTTGCAGGAGCCATGCACAGTAAAGGTGGCGTCTGACAGGGATTATCTATCCGAATTTGGCTAAAGGGACACCATACTTTGGATGACTGAACATGCCTCTGTGAGGCGAATTTTCTTGAGTATATAAACTCAGTCTTCGTATTTTGTATCGATCGATGGTAGAGAGAAGCTCCCGATTGTAAAGTTTTAACATCACTCTAGTTATCTGGTTATGCATCTGTATGTGGGATTTCTTGTTTTATGACAGACAATCTTTCTTACTCCATCTAATTTTCATCTTATGCTGAGAGAGTTCATGAATGACTGATTCGTGCGAATTATTGCAATCATGTTATGATAAAAGATTTATTGTTGCATTGTTGTATTCTCCGGTGTTTTGTGTTTGAATGTAAGAAGATCTTGCGTTTATATGCCTTCTCCTACAGTTTGTTAGAAACCTGATGTTTACGACAGACCTTTGCACCTCTCTGATACAAATCTTCCTCCTACTCACCCTTACTACAACTCATTGTTTGAATTTATCTAAGACCTCACTTGCCCATGCATTCTTGGCCTAGTTTCAGAGTTAGAACCACAACGTTGTGAGTTAACTTCCATTTGATCACCCCATTAAACAAATCATGACATAAAATGATGGGCGTCGGGCTCTGCTCCTGCTGCAATCCAGGGGTGACTTCTGATGCTAACATTTCTTGCACCATTGCCGGAGACGAAGTTGAAGATTTTCCCTGGGCAGAATGACATTGAGCCTCTGATTCTGAAGGTGCATCATACATCAGAGCCCTTCAAGATTTCTACTATGCATCTGGCGACTCCACTATGGCGGCTCCAAGGTTTCCACATCATTGTTTCAGTTGTGGCTACTATTAGCACACCTGAAAGCTGACCCTAAGGAGCTTTCTCGAGAAGGTTTCAGCAGCTGCTTTCTCAGTCTGAGAAGCTTCCTGGGGTAACAACAACGTTAGGATCTGGCCTTTGATGGTTAACAAGTACTAGACACATTCAAAGCTGTGCATCTTTCACCTGGAGACTCCATGATTCAAGGATCGATTGGTGACTCCATTGGTTCGATATGGAGAAAATCCTTGCTCCCAGGTTTTCTCCTTTTAATTTTTCTGCTATTCTTGGTTTTCCTAATGTTGCCCCCTCTTTGAATGAATGGGGTGATTATTTTCCCATATTTGGAAAATGTGAAGAGGACAACCCTACTCAGCACCTCAGTGAGTTTCATGAACTCATGCATCAGTGTGAGATACATAATGAGGATGTATTACTTAAGATGTGTGTGTTCTCGTTAGCAGGGGATGCATGTAAATGGTATCATTCTTTACCCCCTGCTAGCATTTCTTCACTCTCAGAGTTTCATGCATATTTCATCGCCTATTGTCAGGAATTTTATCCCTCTGACTTAATTTTTCATAACTGTGGTGAGGTATACCACAACTCTGTACAAAATGAAGCTATTTCTGACATAGGCTGTGAGAATAATCCTGACAACCTGGATCAGAAATCATTCCTTTCTCCTCCCCATTTGTCTGCATCAGAGGAGTCTTATGGAAGTGATGAAGATCCCAGGGAGGAAGAAGACACCCTAAGTGAGATGATGGAATAGGTGAAGTATCTCTCTGTTCAATTAGAAAGGTTGAAATCTGAAGACTGTGCAGAGGATTTTCCAGCTTGGGAGGAAGAAGATGACCTGAGTGAACTAGTGGAGCAGGTGATATTCCCCACTCCCCAATGTGAAAAATTGGAATCTAAAGACAGCAATGAGGATTTTCCAGTCTTCAAGGTAGATGATCTAAGTATCTCTTTTGAAGAGATTATACAAGATTGCTTGGATGCGTTAGCATCTACCCCCGATGAGCCTGTTGTCTCAGATTTAAACGAAGAAGCCATTGTGGAAGAGGATTGCTCTTTCTTCCTTCATGAGATTTCCCATGATGTATTTACATTTTGGATTGAAGAGAAGGATCGGGAGATAGTTCCCATTTCACAAGATGGGGGAGTGCATGGAAAAGAGGAGGAGGAACGAGAGGAACGACTGAGCGCGCATTTATTTTTCTGTCCAGAGCCAGTCAGCGAGTAGCCACCACCTGAGATTAATGAGCCTACAACATTTTTCCACTCACCTATGCTTGTTAGAGATATTCAACCACATGAGAACAGCTATGTAGCAGAGGAGGCTGCCTGTCACCAATTTTCTGAAATTTTCCACTCATTCTATGATCCTGTCAGCGAGTACATGGAGTGGAATTTCCCCTATGACTTGGAGCCACCCTATTTCATATCAACTCTAGCCTATAAGGAGGAGTTGAACAATGTAACCGTTCTACTATCACGGTTACACCATCTACTGATGATCATTGACAGAAGGAAGGAGCTTCTATCCAGGAAGTTGCTTGAATGGCTATGGTGGAAATATGCTTTCACCTAGCCCCATGTAAAGTGTTTTATTAGTTTAGGATTGTATATAAATAATATCCTTTGAGCATGTATCTTTATTTTGTTTCTTTTATTTTTCATCTTGTATTTTCAGTAGCGGGATGTTTTGAGCCTGACTCCATAGCCCAACAACAAGGCACTGAAACTGCAAAATGATTCCTTAGAGCATCACAAGGACAACTTTATCCCCCATGGAGCCTAATGTTAGCAATATTAATTGTCTTCGACATCAGGATATCTAGGTCTGCAGGTTGCACAAGGAGCGTCCAAGTGTGGTGCATAGAAGAAGTCCTTTTCGGACTTAAAATCAAGCGAGCGGGCAAAATTATGGTGTCAAGGGTCCGAATCCGTCCATATGAGCAGATCAATGGTCAACAGGAAATCGTCAGTGGCAGAGTTGCACCAAGATTAGGTGTGATGGATAGCGCCTATACTGCATGCAGGAAAGATAGCAGCCGTCCATCCAAAGGATGCGTGGCGCAAGATCTAGTCACGTCGGCGATTCAACATTCAAGAGTTCAAGGGGTGAGGATTCTATGTTGTTCTACATCTCAAAAACTCGAACCCCGAAAGCACCCAAAGTCGGGCCTGTAGTATCACAAAGAAACCTCAGCCATTCATCCACAGGAGACACCTAGCACAAGATTAGGTTCCTCATCGTTTCTCCCCTCGCGATTTCAAGGCGCGAAGATCAGCTCCGTTGCATCCTGATGCGCGAGGTGTTGGGAGTGTCTAGGACCCGGGCCCACAGTATTTCCAAGTGGATTAAGGGTCATTAGAGCTCAGAGGGATGCATGGCACCAGATTGAGTCATCACAGTGTTTCGCTCATCGCGTTTTCAAAAAAGCAGGGATTAGCCCCCCCCCCATTCGTGAACGCCAAAAGCGCCTTAGGAATCAGCACATGGTCACAACCCGTGGTTACTTGGGGAAAGAATGTAGCTGTGTAAATAAGGCCAAAGGCACTGAGTTCAGTACCAGAGGGGATCATCATGATCTCCATGCACCATATAATGTGCCCTCGATCCTGGTGTTCACTCAGAGTAAATGAATATGAGGACGGGTGGTTGAAGCCTCCTTTCATTCATTAAGTGTGAGTAATGGAAAGTCTGGAAAGTGGTATGCTCGAAGAGGTCCTGCGTGTCGGTTGTTCCAAAGAAACCATGTTGAAGTCCTCGACTAGACAGGGAAGTCTGCACACGCTAGCTCAATGCTTAATGGCTCAACTACCCTCCTTGCAGGATCCATGCGCAGTAAAGGTGGCATCTGACAGGGATTATCCATCCGAATTTGGCTAAAGGGACACCATACTTTAGATGATTGAACATGCCTCTGTGAGGCAAATTTTCTTGAGTATATAAACTCAGTCTTCGTATTTTGTATCGATCGATGGTAGAGCGAAGATCCCAATTGTAATGTTTTAACATCACTCTAGTTATCTGTTTATGCATCTGTATGTGGGATTTCTTGCTTTATGATAGACAGTCTTTCTTACTCTGTCTAATTTTCATCTTATGCTAAGAGAGTTTGTGAACGATTGATTCGTGCGAATTATTGCAATCATGTTATGATTAAATATTTATTGTTGCATTGTTGTATTCTCCGGTGTTTTGTGTTTGAATGTAAGAAGATCTTGTGTTTAGATTCCTTCTCCTACAGTCTGTTAGAGACTTGATGTTTATGACAGACCTTTTCACCTCTCTGATACAAGTCTTCCTCCTACTCACCCTTACTACAACTCATTTTCTGAAGTTATCTAAGACCTCACTTGCCCATGCATGCTTGGCCTAGTTTCAAAGTTAGAACCACATCGTTGTGAATTAACTTCCATTTGATCACCCCATTAAACAAATTGTGACATAAACTGATGGGCATCGGGCTCTGCTCCTGTTGCAATCTAGGGGTGACTTCTGATGCTAACATTTCTGGCGTCGTTGCAAGGAACGAAGTTGAAGATTTTCCCTGGGCAGAATGAGATTGAGCCTCTAATTTTTAAGGTGCATCAGACATCAGAGCCCTTCAAGATTTCTACTGTGCACCTAGTGACTCCAATGTGGTGACTCCAAGGTTTCCACATCATTGTTTCAGCTGTGGCTACTATTAGCACACCTGAAAGCTGACCCTAAGGAGCTTTCTCGAGAAGGTTTCAGCAGCTACTTTCTCAGCCTCGGAAGCTTCCTGGGGTAACAACAACATTAGGATCTGGCCTTTGATGGTGAACAAGGACCAGACACATTCGAAGCTGTGCATCTTTCACATAGTGACTCCATGATTCAAGGATCAATTGGCGACTCCATTGGTTTGATATGGAGAAAATCCTTGCTCGCAGGTTTGCTCCTTTTAATTTTTCTGTTATTCCTGGATTTCCTAATGTTGCCCCCTCTCTTAATGAATGGGGTGATTATTTTCCCATATTTGGAAAATGTGAAGAGGACAACCATGCTTAGCACCTCAGTGATTTTCATGAACTCATGCGTCAGTGGGAGATACATCATGAGGATGTATTACTTAAGATGTTTGTGTTCTCGTTAGCAAGGGATGCACGTAAATGGTATCATTCTTTACCCCCTGCTAGTATTTCTTCACTCTCAGAGTTTCATGTAGCTTTCATCGCCTATTGTCAAGAGTTTTATCCCTCCGAGTTAATTTGTCATAACTATGGTGAGGGATACCACAACTCTGTAAAAAATGAAGCTATTTCTGACATAGGCTGTGAGGATAATCCTGACGACCTGGATCAGAAATCATTCCTTTCTCCTCCCCATTCATATACATCAGAGGAGTGTTATGGAAGTGATGAAGATCCCAGGGAGGAAGAATACACCCTGAGTGAGCTGAGGGAATAGGTGAAGTATCTCTATGTTCAATTAGAAAGGTTGAAATCTGAAGACTGCGCAGAGGATTTTCCAGCCTGGGAGGAAGAAGATGACCTGAGTGAACTAGTGGAGAAGGTGATATTCCCCACTCCCCAATGTGCAAAATTGGAATCTAAAGACAACAAAGAGGATTTTCTAGTCTTCGAGGCAGATGATCTAAGTATCTCTTTTGAAGATATTATTGAATATTTATTGGATGCGTTAGCATCTGCCCCCGATGAGCCTGTTGTCTCAGATTTAAACGAAGAAGCCATTGTGGAAGAGGATTTATCTTTCTTCCTTCATGAGATTTCCCATGATTTATTTACATTTTGGATTGAAGAGAAGGATCGGGAGACCATTCCCATTTCACAAGATGGGGGAGTGCACAGAAAAGAGGAGGAGGAACCAGAGGAACGGCTGAGCGCACATTTATTTTTCTATCCAGAGCTAGTCAAAAAGTAGCCACCACCCGAGATCAATGAGCCTATGACAGTTGTCCACTCACCTGTGCTTGTCATATATATTCAGCCACATGAGAACAACTGTGTAGCAGAGGAGGCTGCTTGTCGCCAAATTTCTGAAATTTGCCACTCATTCTATGATCCTGCCAGCGAGTACATGGAGTGGCATTTCCCCTATGCCTTGGAGCCACCCTATTTCATCTCAACTCCATTTTGTAAGGAGGATTTGAAGAATGTAACCGTTCTGCTATCACGGTTACACCATCTGCTAATGATCATTGATAGAAGGAAGGAGCTTCTATCCAGGAAGCTACTTGAATGGCTATGGTGGAAATCTACTTTCACCTAGCCCCATGTAAAGTGTTTTATTAGTTTAGGATTGTATATAAATAAGCTCCTTTGAGCATGTATCTTTATTTTGTTGCTTTTATTTTTTGTCTTGTATTTTCAGCAGTGGGATGTTTTGAGCCTGACTCCATAGACCAACAGTAAGGCACTGAAACTGCAAAATGAGTCCTTAGAGAATCACAGGGACGACTCTATCCCCCATGGAGCCTAATGTTAGCAACATTACTTGTCTTCAGCATCGAGATATCCAGGTCTGCAGGTTGCATGAGGAGCGCCCAAGAGTGGCGCATAGAAGAAGTCCTTTTTGGACTTAAAATCAAGCGAGCGGGCAAAATTATGGTTTCAATGGTCCGAATTCATCCATATGAGCAGATCAATGGTTGGCGGGAAATCACTGGTGGTAGAGTTGCGCCAAGATTAGGCGCGATGGATAGCACCTATACTGCATGCAGGAAAGATAGCAACCGTCCATCCAAAATATGCGTGGCACGAGATCTAGTCACGTCGGCGATTCGGCATTCGGGAGTTCAAGGGGTGAGGATTCTATGTTGTTCTACATTTTGAAACCCTGAACCCTGAAAGTGTGGAAAGCGCCAAAAGTCGGACCCGCAGTATCATGAAGCAACCTCAATTGTTCATCCACATGAGACACCTGGCGCGCGATTAGGTTCCTCGCCATTTTTCCCCTCACGATTTCAAGGCACGAAGATCAGCTCCTTTTCATCCTAATGCGTGAGGTGTTGGGAGTGTCCAGGACCTGGGCCCATAGTATCATCGAGTGGATTCAGGGTTGTCATATCTCAGAGGGATGCATGGCACCAAATTGAGTCGTCTTGGCGTTTCGCTCATCGCGTTTTCAAAAAAGCAGGGATTAGCCCCCTTGCCCATTCATGAACACCAAAAGCACCTTAGGAATAAGCACATGGTCACAGCTCGTGGTTACTTGGGGAAAGAATGAAGCTGTGTAAAGAAGGCCAAAGGCGCCGAGTTCAGTACCAAAGGGGATCATCATGATCTCCATGCACCATTTGATGTGCCCTCGATCCTGGTGTTCGCTCAAAGTAAATGAAGATGAGGACGGGTGGTTGAAGCCTCCTTTCATTCATTAAGTGTGAGTAATGGAAAGTCTGGCAAGTGGTCTTCTCGAAGAGGTCCTGCATGCCGGTTTTTCCAAAGAAACCATGTCTAAGTCCTCGACTAGACAGGGAAGTTTGAACATGCTAGCTCAACGCTTAATGGCTCAGCTACCCTCCTTGCAAGAGCCATGTGCAGTAAAGGCGACATCTAACAGGGATTATCGGTCTGAATTTGGCTAAAGGGACACCATACTTTGGATGACTGAACATGCCTCTGTGAGGTGAATTTTCTTGAGTATATAAACTCAGTCTTCATATTTTGTATCGATCAATGGTAGAGCGAAGCTCCCGATTGTAAAGTTTTAACATCACTCTAGTTATCTGGTTATGCATTTGTATGTGGGATTTCTTGTTTTATGACAGACAGTCTTTCTTACTCCATCTAATTCTCATCTTATGCTGAAAGAGTTCGTGAACAACCGATTCGTGTGAATTATTACAATCATGTTATGATAAAATATTTATTGTTGCATTTTTGTATTATTTGGTGTTTTGTGTCTGAATGTAAGAAGATCTTGCGTTTAGATGCCTTCTCCTATAGTCTGTTAGAAACCTGATGTTTATGACAGACCTTTGCACCTCTCTGATACAAGTCTTCCCCCTACTCACCCTTACTACAACTCACTTTCTGAAGTTATCTAAGACCTCACTTGCCCATGCATGCTTGGCCTAGTTTCGGAGTTAGAACCACATCGTTGTGAGTTTACTTCCATTTGATCACCCCATTAAACAAATCGTGACATAAATTGATGGGTGTCGGGCTCTGCTCCTACTATAATCCAAGGGGACTTCTGACACTAACACTACCACTGGTAGTCCTCAGTACCTTGATATTTGGTTTATGTCGAGAGAAACATCGCAATATCATTGTGTCATTCCCCCTGCTTCTTCATCACCAGAGGAAGACCACATGGTGTTATAACCCTAAATTACACCACACATGCTTACCTAGCATCAGGCCAACTCATGTCCTTTCTTTGCCAAAAACATTGTTGAACAACTCTTTGAAAATCCTCTTGTGTAAAGGCCCACGTGCCCTAACCCATTACTGCACGTGTGTACACGTTGGCTAACCCAAAACAGCCCGCGTGGACCGACAAAAGAATGAAAAAAGGAAAGTTTCCAACAGAACAAAAATATATGGGTGAGTTAACTAAAACTCCTGGCTATGCATGGCCAAGGGTTCGTCCAAATACCTAGCTCCTTCTAGCTTATAAAAGAAAGGGTAGGGGTACCATTTGGAAGAAGGAAGAATATAGAAAAGAAACTCTGCCCATTTACATATTCCATTGTCCCAACCCTTTAGCATTTCCTAATGCCAAAGGAGATTTAAAGAAAAGCAGTTGAAGGACAGAAGAAGAGGATCCCAAGATCGGGTTCAAGGAGCGATGGCTGGTCTCAACTTTTGTAAAGTTGACTCATTTTAAGTAATAAAGAGAATGCTTTTCCCATCCCAATTCATGAACTTTTTATGGTTTGATTAGTTTATGTTTGATTTCTAACCCATGAGTATATAAGTAGTATGCATGCATAGTTGTTTCTCGTCTTGAATACAGGTCAACTTTGGAAGGAGCATTGCGAACAACTAATCAAGCATGACGGAGGATCGACATCAAACACCGGTAACGAGCTAGGTTGATCTTTCCATGAATTTAGTAAGAAAAGGGGATTTAAATCTAGGGATGAAGGTAGAAAGTAATTTCTATTCGGTCATATCCACATATGAAAAATCCTTACACTAGCCAGGGCCATGGTTTTTACCAAAATCTGGGCCAGCAGCCAAACTTTTCCTGGCAACCTAGTGCCAGTCAATCTCTAGGACCCTTTTTCCCAAGTTATCAACAACAACCCAAACTACCTTTCCTGGCGACTTTACACTTTCCAGATTTGACGATGTTGTTGAATGACCCCATTTGTCACGATCCGCGTTGGCCTCCTATGCCAATGAAGTTGCCTTCAGACATTCCAAAGTTTGAATCCAAGCCTAATGAAGATCTAGGAGATCATGTGACTACCTTTCATCTTTGGTTCTCATCTAACTCATTGAAGTATGACTCCGTACAGTTGCAATTATTTCAATGTACTCTCATTGGAGGTGACACAAAATGGTACATTGACATCGTTCACTCAATAAACTCTTCTTTTGGCGAACTGGCGATGGATTTCCTTAACCATTTCCAGTTACCTGTGAGATATGACACTAGCATTGAGTTGCTCGCTAATTTTGAATAGACAATAGTGAACCATATCTATGATCACATCCGAGAATGGAGACGCCGGAAGAGTTTAATCAAAGTACCAGTCCCACCAACATTCTTTCTTGAGTGGTTCCTTAAGTCTTTAGTCCCGCAGTTATCCAAAGACGTCACGACATCCGAATTTTTCTCTGAAGAAGACACCATCTTGAGGGCTCAACAATTTGAGCTTATCTATTCTCAGTCCAGTTTATTATACAAGATCTTGTTAGATGCACCATGTTCAATACTGAATAAAACTAGACAAAGAGTTGGACCGCATGCCGATGGTATCGTCAGTTCAGCACAAACTAAGCCCACTGAGCAATTGACAAAGAAGTTGCAACAGTTATCCATACAACAAACAATGGCCAGCCAAACTACTGCTTTGGCTAGTCCTCCTACCCAAACGTCAGAAGTACACATAGTGTAGTTGACTAACCCGAAGGCCACCCAACAACCTGAAGGGAAGAAAAAATAATGAAAGAAGGGTAAGGGGGATAAAAAAACACAATGATAATGCTAGTGGAGACAACATTGAAAAACGGAAGGCAAGGTATCTGTTGTTCCTGAGTCTGTACTAAGGATTAAAGTACAGTGTCAAGGCATCCGAAAAGAAGTAAAGGATGTATGTAATAATAAAGTCTCATTCGGTATGGGAAACTAAGGGAGATTTCTACGTTCTCTACGTCTGGCTTCCAACTGTTCCTGTGTTGCGATATCTCATTCAATGGCCGCCCATGAACGTTCTAGTTCTTCTCGGGTATTAGCAGTTCTAAGGGTCGTGCTGAAAAGACTTAACGCGATATTAGTTTGATCTGATATCCCAAGTTGAATATTAGGTTGAATTACCGTAGGTACAGTCATTGAGGGACAGTAAAGATATGGAAATGATTTAACGAGAAATTTTAATGGTTGTTACAATTCGGTCAAAAAATAAGAGAAATCTTCGTATGAAGAACGAAATGAAATTACAAATGAAAGGCCCTTTCCCGTAACTGTATGGTTTTCGTAAATATGTGAAATAAGAGAAGAACATCTATTTGAAGGTAACGCAAAATTCTTATCAGCAAAAACTCACGTATACATGGAAGAAGAAATTGACATGAACATAATTGACACAGTGCAAGTAAACACAAAATCCTATAACTGTAGCTTGGTCTTACACCTACTGATAGCCGGTGCAGAGGAAAGACAAGGGACAATTACCGTAATATGAGCTTACTTCACTATAGAAGTAGTCGTACTAAGTTATAGTGATACTTCTCAATTATGTAGAGAAAAATGAAAAGAAACAGAGAACATAACAAGATAAACTAATTGTGTTAGAACAAAATGAAAAGAAATAAAGAACATGACAAAACAAACTTGAGATACAGTCGGGACAGAATCGGGAATCTTGAATTTGCTTTGTATTAACTTCCTTCATGGGAGAATTCTGTTACAATAGGTACCAAAAATTCCAGCCCTCTGTTCTTCTTTCTCTGTTCTATTTATACAAAAGGGTGACAGGTGCTTTCTTTACATGAGTCAGTGCATATGATACACTTGTCCATAAAATTAGATACTAGCTGTGGTGGTTCCGTTTGGCAGCTGTTAGGAGTGAAGCCACTCCATCTCTTCAACTCCGTTTTCAAAGCGCGCCAGGTGCTTGTCTCTGCATGGACTCAATGCATATCCTACATTTGTCCAGGAATTGGGATATGAGCTGTGACGGTTCTGCCTGACAACTGGCTTCGGCAAAATAGCATTCTCGGGCTAACTGCGGAAGTTGATTTCCCATAAATGCATCAACAATATTAAGGGT
>ML848188.1:20322-46144 GCA_009831015.1 Picea engelmannii | reverse complement strand
CGGGGAATCGCGAGTCTTGAGGGTGAATGAATCTTGACACTAGAAACCCCGAATTCCCGATATAGAACCGGGGATTGGTATTTCGCTAATACGAGTTTGTGGAAATTTCTCCTGTATGGGAGATTAACCCAAAGTTTTTTTTTAAAATAATGGTAGTGGGTGTGTTACACTCGCCAAATGCAGAACTGGGTCGAAAGGGTTTCCCCGGATCTGTCCTGATGCTCCGTTTGCAACCCCAAATGTACTGTCAGAAGAGCTACGCCCTAAATGGCTGGATGATGCGCTCTGCAAGATTCCACCGTCAGAATCTGATGATAAATGGCTCAATAGAAGCGCCTTGGCTGGATCTCCACTGGGTTAGAAGGAAACTGCAATCTAAGCTCAGACCTCGTGCAGCTCCACAAACCCTCAATCTGACTTGCGCCCTCACTGGCTGAGCTACGCACACTATACTGGATACTCCTAAATAGCTCAGTGAAATACCTGGATGGTATCTCCGATGGGCTAGGGTGTGTCTCTCAACACCGAAACCGATCAATGGTGGTGGTTTCATCCAGAAATCCACAAAACAACAAGGTCGACTCTCTTCCTCCTCTAGGAACTCTCAACATCAAATCATAACAATGCATAGTGAGGAATTAGGTCAAATTCCTCCCTTTATACCATTCCTAATCTAATTCACCATTGACCTCACTTAAGCTATGCGCTTTTCCTCCTAAGGTGAATAATTAACTAATTAAGTCCCCCTTTAGCACGATTTCATTATAATTCTTCGTTGACTTAGGCTTAAGTGACTTTTCCTAAGTATTTTGGCTTAATTCATCGTTTAGCCATCAATTCCTCCTTATTTCTCCATCTTGTTCCTTGTTTGTGCCTAACTATAGTCTACGGAAACACATAGACTACTAAGTCACTCCCTGTTGGCCTACTCTTGGGAACGAGACATCACATTAATCTGAACAAGAAACTGTGTGAGATGATATTACAATACAACATGTTTCCCCCATTAATGGCATCTCACATATACGTGTCCATAGACGAGTGAAGGTGGGCTTCGAAAGAGATTTGGTGAAGATATCTACACATTGATCTACAAAAGGAACAGAAATTGGCACAAGTCTACCCTGAGCATGGAGTTGCCAAATGTAATGCATATAAATCTCAATGTGCTTAGACTCATTAGATTACAAATAAGCTCATAGTATTCTAATTGTCAAAAAATACAATGGAATGGAAAAGTTGAGAAAGATCTAGCTCACCAAGTAAAATCCACATCCAGGAACGATGCTTCTTGGCATGAACTGCAATGGCATATTCAACTTCAATGGAGGAAACTCCCACACCTTGTTCCTTCTTGGAACACCAACAAAGCAGTCTGGAACCAAGAGAGAAAAAGTACCCTGAGGTGGAGCATTGCCCATCAAGATTACCCGCGTAATCAACGTCAAAAATTAAAGAAATGTCAATGCCTGCTAACTAGAGAATGCCCATGTGAGTAGAGCCCTTAAGATAGCACAAAATGAGCTTACTGGCCTACCAATGACTCATGGCGTTCTTGCATGTAGAGAGAACACATATTGACTACAAAAGAGGTATTTGGCCTAGTATGCGTAAGATAAAGAAAACCATTGATCAATGATCGATATATAGTTGCATTAAATAAAGGTGAAGGGAACTAGGCCTCAAACCTCATCTCAGAAGCAATAGGAGTATTGACCAGCTTGCAGTCTTCCATAACAAAGTGTTGCAAGAGATCCAAGGTGTATTGTGGCTCAGAAAGGGAAATCCCAATAGAACTCTGAGAAATCTAAAGCCCCATGAAGGAACAAAGCAACCCTAAATCGCTCATCTCAAAAGAGTCTTTAAGTTGCTCCTTCAGATCATTGATCATGGATGTGGAGTGACCAATCAGGAGGAGATCATCCACATATAGCACAACAACTTTAAAAAGAAGATCTAAATTCCTATGGTAAATCTAATGCTAACTAATTTATAAAAATCCAACACTTATATCAACATGTGGTCTAGTCTCGTGTCTTTCCTTTATGAATAAATGGTTGTCCATAATTGTTATTCCTGGGTTAAAATTTGAATGTCAAATCTTTTACATGCCAAGCCTTTGTGTCTATCATTAGAGTGAGTCTAGATGGGGTTCCCATTTTGTCATTGTTCCAGAAGCATTGAGCCTTTAGGATGGGTAGTTTGAGGAGACATAGGAGTGTCTTGAGTCATCATATGTCTTGTCTCCTCATCTCTTATCATTGAGTCTTTTGCTTTGAGTCATTTGTCCACCTCATCTAGCAATAGGGATATGGTACCTAGTTCTTTCATCTTGATTTTTTGAAGTTATCACTTCGCGCTGAGGGAAGAGAGACAACATTGCTCTTCTTTTCAGCAGGTCATCTTGTATCAACTTCGACTCATTATCTACAGATGACCCAGAAGTAGAGCAACTTGGTAGTTGTTAGCCTCATTGGTGGTTATCTCGCATCCGACAAGGTTGAGCATCATTAGGCCTTGATTGGATGATCCTTGTCATTGTTCGACTTCAGAACATCTTTCACCGTGATAGGTTGTGCTCGTCCCTTAGGACCCATTGTCATTATTGGTGGTGTTCCTTCGCACTTGACAAGTGTTTTCATTATTGACATCCGATTTAGTGACTCTCTCCCTTGTGTCGACATCAGCACATTTACTGCAGGGAGTGTACATATTGGGTGGTAGCAGGTAGCGGGTTTGGATGAGACCCCTTGGATTTATGTTTCTAGTGGGAGGTTTATATACTTTGACTCCATGGCCCAATGGACAGGCTTTAGTACTACAGGTCAACTTACAGGATCTTCTTGCCAACTTACAAGACCTTCTTTCCTTCCACACATTTACAGGGGTATATTTGTTGATTTTTCAATAAGCTAGGCTTAAGCATGAAGTTCATTCCATTTTAGCATTTTACTTAAACCATAGACAATTTGTTGCAACAACCAATATCACAAGAAGAAACAGCATGCACAAGTACACAAGAAGTATCCTGGGAAACCCTTCTCAACAAGGGAGAAAACCCAGCCAATCCTTTGATATATTCTTCAAGAGAAAGACCTCCACCACCATAAACACCTAGCACACAAAAGGGTGCTCACAAACCCTAGAAACCTAGCGCCCAAGAGAGGTGCGCACTTTTCCCAAGAGCAAGTGTTTGCTGAAATTTCCAAACTCACACTTGTGATATAATTCCTCAATGGGGAATTTACCTTTACTTCTATTAGACTGAACCTGTCAACATAAGTGTCTATTGGCACAACAGGGCCGACCTCACTAACTCACAATATAATTAATAATTACTAGATTAATTATCTTTTACATTAATTATCTTTTACATTAAGGTGGGGCTGACCTGTACCCTTTACATTACAATTAGGGTTACAGGTAAGTCTGACTCTTGAACAATATAGTAAGGGATCTCATACACCCACTAGTGCTCAGCGACTAGGGGCACATCCATAGGGATGTCCATATCTCTCTCTCACTGCATCTCATAGGAGAACCACACTCATTAGTGCTCAACCACTAGGATCACGTTCACTTGTGCTCATCCACAGGCACATCCAACTCAGCAGATCTTCTTTCCCACTGCATTACACAAGAGAGTCATCTGGAGTTCATCATCTCAACTCTCTGCTCAAAGGAGGCTAATACATCATTTTCATCTCTGTCTCATAACGATGCACCCAACTCATGGGAATTCACACGTTCACCTGTGCTCAGCCACAGGCACGTCTAACTCAGCAAATCTTCTTTCTCACTGCGTTACACAGGAGAATCATCTGGAGTTCTTCTCAACTCTCTGTAAGGAGGAGACCAGCACAACGATCTAGTTCTGTCTCAGATAGAAACCACACACCCATCTCAGGGGCTCTCTCTCAGGTCTATGTCTTGGAGGATGTCTCACGCAGCTGTAATCATCAACAATATTTTGGTACATATCTCTTCAGAGCATCATTGGTACATCTTACAAAGTTCTCACAAAGCAGTATTGTTACAGATAGAGATTCATATGGTTCTCGACATCCCACAGGGGGATCCCGTCCCCTTGAGTCGCCATTGTTAACCCCTAGATTTTCACCCTTGAAAATCTTGAGGGTTAAGAGCCAACATGCACTATTTGGCTGCCATTCTGAGGTTCTCCCAGATTTTAGCACTTGTAGTTAGCAGAGGTAGGTACATGATCAGTACATGGTTATTTGGTTCAAAGTTAGAGTTTGTGTGAAATTTCTCTAAACTCAGTTCACTAAACCAATTAATTTTACTTTTAACTGATTATGCCAGGTTTTCTTCCATAAATAAATAATGCATAGGAGAAAATAATAACCAGGAACTTAATAGTAAAAGATAACAGCTATCACATCACATGTACACTAGTATTTTTGGACAATCGTCCCTGGAAAAACCCTAGAGGGAAAACCAGTGCAACAGATTTGGAGATTTTTATTATTCAGCATGAAAATATAGAGATCTCTTACAATAACATTGGCCCAGGCAAAATGCCAAGGAAAACCTCAGCGTATCACCTACTCAACAGATGTAGGACCTTTCTGCAAATCCCCCTAAACCAAATCGTGCCAGAAGACACCCCTTTGTGAGCCTCCGCGTAATCGTACGGCTGCCTGCGTGGGTATTGCGTCACCTAATACGGTGGCTCTCGGATCTATAAAATGTGGCCTCTACAAGGCTAAAGATGTGTGCCAATCTCAGTGAAGAGTCCTCCTCTATCTCCTTGTAAACCTCTCTCACAAACCCTCAAGCAATTCTCCTCTTTCTCTCTTCAGAAAATCGCTCCTCTCTTGTGCATTATGCACCCCTCTCCAAGTCGATCTCTGTTTTACTCAATGAGAAAGTGAAAAACCCTATCTCCAAAAGGATGGAGGGCCAAGATTGATCCTCACACACCTTATGAGATCAATGGTCAAGATTAAAATACCACAACTTAAATTATTTCTCATTTTAACTTTATAAAAAAGTGTTCATTAAGTCAACATTAAAATATAACCCATTTAATGTACTTTTTCCCAAGTGCAACTTTAGGAAAAAGATTAACCCATCAACTTGGCTAAGTTTCAATGTCCTCCTCCATGCTACGACGCCATGCATGGTGAAGACCTTCCTTTCTATCCAATCTCAACACTCCCTCTTAGCGAGGAAGGGATTTTGTACCAACCCCATCTTGTCCCTGAACTTCACAAACTTTTGTCTACTCAGTGCCTTGGTAAAAATATCTACTATCTGCTCATCAATCTATATGTAGTCAAGCCTCACGGCTCCTCTCTGTACACAATCCCGGTTGAACTGATACATGATGTCAATATGTTTGCTACAATCATGAAACACCGAATTCTTAGAGAGCTTGATGCAACTCTGATTGCCATAGTGAATCACAATAGCTTCTAGCTCTTGCCTGAACAATCCCAAGAGTAGCTTCCTCAGCCACAGTGCCTCCCATAATGCCAAGCTAGCAACCATGCACTCTGCCTCTCTATGCTTCTTGTTGAACCAGGAAATGATGCCCGATCCAATGTTGAAACAACAACCTGAAGTACTCTTTCTATCCTCTGCACATCCTGACCAATCAACATCTATAAAGCCTGCTAATCTCGCTCCACTATTACACTCATATAACAACTCATACTCCACTGTAACTCTAAGGTTGCAAAGCACATGCTTTGCAGCTATCCAATGTACTCTTCGAGGGTCCACCATGAACTAACTCAAAGAGTTTACTGCAAAGATGATATATGGTCGAATGTTGACTAGATACATGAGTGATCCAATCAACTGACGATAGACGGTGGGGTCTACTTTCTTTGAATCTACTGCATCAATCTTCCTCTAGTTTGTGACTAGAGGCGTGGACATGGGCCTACAGTCTGTCATCCTAAACCTACGCAAGAACTCCACTGTATACTTCCCATGTCCCAAGAAGAAGCACCCATCCTACTGCCAAACCTCCAGACCAAGGAAGTAATGCATCAAACCCAGGTCTTTCATCTCAAACTCAACTACAAGGTTGGCCTTGTAGTCTGCTATCAGTTGCTCATCCCCTATTAGAAATAGGTCATCCACATATAACACCAGTATGAGAGGCACCTCCCCTGCAAGAAATTACAGGTTTGGATCAACCTCGCTTCATTGGAAACCCATCTCCCTCAAGTAGTTGTCTATCCTCGAGTACCATGCCCGAGGTGCCTACTTGAGCCCATAAAAGGCTCTCCTCAGTCTAAACACATGCGTCTCTCTGTTGCCTACCTCAAATCCTTCCGACTTCTCAACATATACCTCTTCCTCAACAACTCCATTAAGGAAAGCAGTCTTCACATCTATCTGGTGAACGCGCCAGCCCTTATCTGCTGCCAACGATATGACTGTTCGGATCGAGGAATACCTGGCCATCGGGGCGAAAGTATCCTCTAGTCAACTCCCTCTCGTTGTGAAAACCCCTTGGCCATGAAGCGGGCTTTTTACTTGTTCACGGTTCCATCTATTGCATGCTTGGCCTTGTAGATCCACTTGGATCCAACCACCTTCTTGCCTTCTGGCCTGGACACCACCTCCCATACATCATTATTCATAATGGAGGCATATTCCTCCATCATGGCCTCCTGCCACACTCCATGTTGTGCAGCCTACTCATAAGTGGAAGGCTCTACATCAATGAGTTGTCATTAATGCCATGTACCCAAGTTTCTCTGGTGGTTTACTTCATCTCAAATCTCTCTCTAGAAGCCCTGCTAACCTAGAATCACTGACTGTGGACTTATACCACTTAGGTCATGACCTAGTGTCCTGCTCCTGTGGAACTGCATCACACTATTGCTCCTCATCATCATCTAGCTCTTGATGATCTTGTCCAACATTCTCTCTCTGAACACCTGTACCTAATACTGTACCATGTGTCTGCTGCTGTGATCCTGTGCCTCCTCTATCTTGACCCCTGAGTTTTGTCCTTACTAGTCCTCTGAATGTGCTGGCAAATCTCTCGACCTCCTCAATGCACACTCCTCCTCGAACTATACATCCCTACAGACAATGATCTTTCGGCGTCTTGACACAAAGATCCTATATGCCTTGGAAGCCTCGCTATAACCAACCAAAATCCCCTTGTTTGTTGTGGGGTCCAACTTCATCCTCTTCTCCGAAGGGACGTGACAATAACATACGTTGCCCCGAATGAGAAAATGACTCACATCCGATCTGGTACTTGTAAATACCTCCTCAAGTGTCAACCTTCCCAAAACTGTGTGGGGACTCCTATTCTGAATATAAAAAGTCGTGCGACTAGCCTCTGCCCACAATAATAGTGGCAAACCCTGATCATGTATCATCGCCCGTGCTACTCCGATTATGGTCCTGTTCTTTCTCTCAGTCACTCCATTTTGTTGAGGATTGTAAGGAATAGTGAGTTCCTTCTTGATCCCTGCTGCTGCGCAATAATCCACAAACTCCTTGGAGGTGTACTCGCCCCCGTTGTTTGATCTCAACACTCGAATCTTCCTACTAGTTTGGTTCTCTACCAGAGCTCTGAACTCCTGAAATCTGTTGAAGACTTCATCCTTAGCCTTCAAGAAGTATATCCAGGTCTTCCTGGAGTAGTCATCAATGAATAGAACAAAGTATTTGAAGCCACTCACCGACTCCACACTCATCATACCACATACGTCATAATGTATCAAGTCCAATACTCCCTTGGACCTGTGCTCGCTCGATGGAAATGGTCTCCGGGCATACTTGCCCATTGCACAACCCTTGCAAGGGTCATGTCTCTCTGTTGTGAACTTAGTAAATCCAGTGGCTGCCTATCTCAAGTGCCCCAACGCACCAAAGTGTAAGTGCGCCATCCTCCTATGCCACAGCTCACCTATGTTTGTAGTTATATTGACCAATGCGCTCCCTGGCTGAAACTGTAGCTTATACACCTTCTCTTCTCAAACCCCAATCATCTTGTCCATCTTCTCGCTTGACCCTGCTAGTCTGACGAACACCCTTCCCTTACGGAAGGTGACCTCATACCCTTTATCTTCCAAAGTAGAGATTGAGATGAGGTTCTTTGTCAACCCCGGAACATATAGTACGTCAGCGAACCAGAGTGGTTTACCCGACTCCCTCTGAAACGAGACTGTGCCAATCCCTTGCGCCTTGTAGCGCTTGTCATCTCCAAGCTCTATAACCAGATTCACGCCTCCCTCTTATAGCCTAGTGAAAAAATCCTTGCCCCCTGTCATATGACAAGATGCTTCGCGGTCAACAAATCACATGTTTGAGACTGTTGCGCTAGACATACAGGCTATGAAGCAAAATTTCTCCTCGAATCTTTTGGCAAACCAAGAAAAAGATGAAGATCCTGACCAACCAAATCTTATCTCCTTCTGCACAAAATCATCCCAAAGGCGCTGCCATTCAGGGAGCTTTTCTCGAGCTACAACTCCACGGACAAAAGCGCTCCATGATTTCGAAAAGCCATTCAGTGCTACACGCACTAGCTCAGCATCCTCTGTCGTCTCGCCTACTGCAGCGAGCTCATCCCTAATCTGTGTCAATCTAGTAAGGTGTGGAACCACACCCTCGCCCTTGGCCATCCTAGAGTTGTGTAATCTCTCATGCAACACCATTACCCTGTTCTCATTCTTTGGCTGGTAGAGGTCGCTCAAGGCTTTCCACATATCTTTTGTGGTATTCTTTCCTTCGAGATGTGGGATCACATGATCTTTAATCCCATCAAGAATTAGGCTCTTTGCCTTAGCCTCACCCTTCTTCCAAATGGCTAATTGTGTTGCATCCGTAGGAGCAGTTGCACTATCTGGTGTATGCTCAAGGACATCATTGACATCCAACACCATAGTCATTCTCTCTTTCCAGGTGAGGTAGTTTTGAGCCCCTTGTAGATGATCCTCAACCCTCAAACTCAAGGCCATTTCTGAAAAGTGTTGTTCCTATTCAAACCCTCACGGCTTAAACCCTTATGCTGCCTTACCCTACCGCTACAAAATCTGTACAATTGCCTTGATTTGTGCCTTAGATCTTCCCGATCCACTAGATCTCAAAAGATCGACCTTTGGTATTCTTCTTTAACAGTCCTGCTTTGATACCATGTGAAATTTCTCTAAACCCAGTTCATTAAACCAATTAATTTTACTTTTAACTAATTATGCCAGGTTTTCTTCCACAAATAAATAATGCACAGAAGAAAATAATAATCAGGAACTTAACAGTAAAAAATAACAACAATCACATCACATGTACACTAGTATTTTTGGACAATTGTCCCTGGAAAAACCCCGAAGGGAAAACCAGTGCAGCAAATTTGGAGATTTTTATTATTCAGTAGGAAAATATAGAGATCTCTTACAATAAAATCGGCCTAGCCAAAATGCCAAGGAAAACCTCAGCGTATCACCTCCTCAACAGATGTACAGCCCTTCTACAAATCCCCCTGAACCAGATCGTGCCAGAACTTTGTGTGAGCCTCTGCGTAATCGTACGACTGCCTGCATGGTTACTGCGTCACCTAGTAAGGCAGCTCTCAGATCTGTAGAATGTAGCCTCTGCAGTGCTAAAGATGTTTTCCAATCTCAGTGAAGAGTCCTTCTCTGTCTCTCTGTAAACCTCTCTCACAAACCCTCAAGCAATTCTCCTTTTTCTCTCTTCAGAAAATCGCTCCTCTCTTGTGCATTATGTGCCCCTCTCCAAGTCGATCTCTCTTTTACTCAATGAGAAAGTGAAAAACCCTATCTCCAAAAGGATGGAGGGCCAAAATTGATCCTCACACACTTTATGATATCAATGGTCAAGATTAAAAGACCACAACTTAAATTACTTCTCACTTTAACTTTATAAAAAAGTGTTCATTAAGTCAACATTAAAATATAACCCATTTAATCTACTTTTTCCCAAGTACAACTTTAGGAAAAAAATTAACCCATCAACTTGGCTAAGTTTCATTGTCCTCCTCCATGTTAGGACACCACGCATTGTGAAGACCTTCCTTGCTATCCAATCTCAACAGTTTGTTTGGTTTCCCATGCATTTTGAGAGAGATGTTTACATATAGCAAGTGTTGCTACTTTTTAGGAGCCATGGTTTGAGTGGGTCTCTTAATAGTTTGGACCAGTTCTGAGCATACAGGGATGATCCTTGCATGATTCTAGGCCCAATAGCACTTTTCCAGACGACCTACAAGAACTTTATATTTTTAGCAGTTCGAGCTCCAAGCCCCATATTCAGATTCCGAGTACATATTATTGATCCTTGAGACATTCCGAATCTTTTGGACCTTTTTCGAGATGATTTGGCATAGATTTCTATTTTTGGTAGGTTGAGCACCAGGGCTCGCATGTCGATTATGATTGCGGATTCGGATTCCTTGCGAGAAATCGAATCTAATGAGTATAAATTCATGGACATGCGGACAACATTCTATTTTTAACAATATCTACTTTTAGCGGTAGACGTGTAGCGGTGGTCTCCTAGTTATCTAGAGAATATTTGGAGAGTTTGGGTCAGTTTCGACAAGATTTAAATTTTCGGGACCGGACAACTATTTTAGGAAATTTCTATTTTTAGCAGTCATCGTCATCTCCAGCAATGACAAGTGGTAGGCTCAGATTCCGACATGTGGAAAAGTTTCAGTGAGATGGGGCATCTACGTAGCATCATTTGACCAAGGGCACATAGGGTGAGGTGGCACTTACATGGAGAAAGTTTAGCCACTTGGGCTAATGTTTCTCACTAATTCTTCTTCACCTGCCATAAAACCACTTGTTGTCGTCCTTATACACACTTGCAAACGTGGACTAAGTCTCAATCCACTTAGTGTGTCCTCGAAGGCACAATGCCTAAGTTCAAGCCCACTGTCACCTCGACTTGAACTCCTTCCGTCTAGGCTTACTCCTAGGGAAGCCAAGGGGGGTAGACCCTAGTTACTATGTGAGTTATTAGGTGAAATCTGGGAGTTAATTTTAATTTGTTAAAGGTTGGGGGAAACTAGCCTATATGACAGGCAAGCAATGCAATGAAACCTTCAATGCAAAAGAAAACCCTTCCCTAAGTCAACTATGACTAGTGCCTGAGGTTGGGCAGTGGGGTCAACTAAGTTACAACAAGAGATCTAAACAAAGCAAAGAATAACTTTACAAATTAGATTAGATACACAAGAATTATAATTGCAACAAAGTAAAGGATAGTTAGATGATTAAACAATATACAAAAGTACAACTACTTACAAATGAAATGAATTAAGCACTAGTTAGATTTCAGAAAATAGTGAAGCAAAGATGAACTAACTCTTAAAGGTTTTTGCAGATAAGGAAAAGGAAATAGCTCAAGATGCATTCACCACCAACATTACTTGCAAACCAAGCTTGAAGTGCCCCAATGAAAGGTGCGCAACTTCAAGGAGGCAACTAGAAGCAACTATAAACACAAGTGTGCAACTTAAGAGGAACCAAGAGATGAAAGTAAAGCCACCAATGGGCACTAGTGCACAACTCAAGAGATGAAAGATAAAACTTGAAAGAGAAGCCTCCACGAGCACTAGTGCGCAACTTAAGATAAATGACTCAATCACAACAATGCTCAATTAGAATACTTGAAAGATGATGCTTGAAGTAAAGGTTGCATAAAATAAAAGAGCATAAACCACTTAGATAAGATTGTGAAGTTTAACGCTTAGGTTGTTGTGAATAGATTTTATGTTTGAAATTATTTAAGTTGCACTCCTAGACTAGGTAACTACCCCAATACTCCTATCGCTTTGGCCAAAAGGACTGTTGGGTGCTCAAGAAGCAAGGCAAACAAGGCCTTACCCTAGCTCCACAGGTCAATCCGGAAAACTTGGGTGTTCAACAAGGGGGACACCTAGTGCCATGAGATCATCCTTGATCTAGCACCCCAAGTCACCTCCACAAGCCTCATTTTTGGTGGCTAAAGTTGCAACAGTAGAGGCTGATCTAATTAGGCTAAGTAAATAGATTCCCCTAGAGCCTAAAAAGATTGATTTAAGAAATTAAAAGTTAATTGTGTTAAAAGCTTTAGCTCCACAAGTCAATCTGGAAAACTTGGGTGTTCAACAAGGGGGACACCTAGTGACGTGAGATCATCCCTGATCTAGCACCCCAAGTCACCTCCACAAGCCTCATTTTTGGTGGCTAAAGTTGCAACAGTAGAGGGTGATCTAATTAGGCTAAGTAAATTGATTCCCCTAGAGCCTAAAAAGATTGATTTAAGAAATTAAAAGTTAATTATGTTAAAAGCTTGAGCAAATGAAATAACAAGTACTTAAGTAAAATGTATAAGAAAAAGAAGATGTCTCCAAGGGCTTAAGCAAGATAAAGAAATGCTTCTAACTAGTTAGATATTCACATGAACTTGAAAGGAAAAGAACTAGAAGCATGAAACATAAACCATTGAACTATCTAACCAGCTAAACTAGCCTTACAATATAGCATGGGTGGAAAAGCCAAACCTCTTTGCTAGGTGTAGGCAAAAGAATGCAAGAAAATAACTTAACTTGAAAAGAAACAAGTAAACCTAGCCACACAACCTTGTCTTAAGGGCAAGTGGGGCAAACAAATAAAACTTAAAGAAGAAAATAAAATCTAAATCCTAGCCTTACGATACAACATGGGTGGCAAAACCAAGCCTCTTTGCTAAGTGTAGGCAAAAGAAATAAAAAATTGCAGAAATTTAAATAAACTTGAGAAATGCAAGCCCTAAAGACTCTCTTGGAGCTTGCTTATAATGTGAGAAAGTAGAGGAGGAAGAAGGTATTCAATACCCTAGCTTAAGAGGTTACTCTTGGACGTTTTAGGGCCCCAAATGGGCTGTAGCATGTCCTTATTGGTTCAGACCTGCAACAAATCAGCAAGCAAAACTTGCTAGAAAAGCTGCAAAAAAAACCAAAATCTTGGGAAAATTTCTATTAGATAAACCAAAAATTTTCTGTGTAAAAATCAGCAAGTATAGTAGATTTAAATGCTCTATTCAAAGATGTTAGAATGCTAAAAGAAGTAAAGAAAAGAACGGAAATATCTAGAGGTTTTAAGTGGGTGAAATTGATGATTTCCAGATCTGAAATCTTCACATAAAACCCTTAGATAACCTGCAAATGTTATGAGAAAAGCTACAAAAATAGAGAGGATGTGAGTACTTCAAGATGGTAAAACAAAATACTTTGCAATACCCAAATAAACACTTCACTAGATCTATGATAATACTACCACAAATCTATCCAAGCAAAATACTTTGCTTGGAGTTCCTACTCTAGATCTATAAACTTAAAGCATGCACAAGAAAGAAAACTAGAAAAAGATCACCTCAATAGTTGCAAGATGGCACCAAGAAGACTCTCAACACCATGGATCCTCCAAAGATTTATTTATTCAATAGAAGCAAACTTGAGCAAATACTTGCCACAAGCTTGAGAAGAAAGAATGAGAAAGAGAGAGAGAGAGAGAGAGAGAGAGAGAGAGAGGAGTGGGAGAAATTTTGACATAGTAACAATAGCTGAGAGTAGATATGAAATGAGGGGGGGTGAGCATTCTTTTATACTTGGGAGAGGAGAGATGAAATATCCCTGATCCCGCTGATCAAGATATTTGCTACTAATCCAATGTTCTGTCTTGCAGATCTAATACATTGGGGGTTTCTGGAAGCGTTTCAGTTTTGTGTTTGAGATCTTTATGGTTATTTCATGTGCATGTTGGTTATTTCAGGTGCATGTTGGTTATTGCATGTGCATGTTGCGTATTTATGGTTTAAACAATATATAAAGGATGCATGCGGAAGTAAAGAACATCAACTGCCCAATAACATATATTATGCGACTCAAGCATGGAAATACAATAACACACTGGAAATATAGAGTATAATCGCCAGCTAGATCTCATGGATCGTCACTGGAATACAATCAAATAGCATAAAAATACTCGTGATCAGAAGATGAATGCAGATCTGATGCATGCACGGATAGATCGGCAGAAATATACGACTCCAGAGAAATACGGTAACTGCTACCAGCTAGAAAACTCGTCCGGAAGGATAGACCGTCGGAATGCGCCGAAAACTACTCCAATAGAAGCGCCCTGGCCTCTAGACTGGAATGGATGAGTGTCGGATATCAAATCTGGCCTCTGAGGTACTGGATCTAGACCACTGGGGGGTTTGTGCACCTCCTGGGACACTGGATGCGCCCCAAATGATTCCACCGATGGAATCAACTACTATAGGGATCAAAATGATCGTCTCGCCAAATGCGGAACTAGGTCGGAAGGGTTTTCCCGGATCTGTCCTGATGCTCCGTCTGCAACCCCAATGGTTGGATGATGCGCTCTGCAAGATTCCATCGTTAGAATCTGATGATAAATGGCTCAATAGAAGCGCCTTGGCTGGATCGAAACTAGGTCGAAGGGAAACTGCAATCTGAGCTCAAACCTCGTGCAGCTCCACAAACAGTCAATCTAGCTTGCGCCCTCACTAGCTAAGTTGCGCACACTGTACTGGATACTCCTGAATAGCTCAGTGAAATACCTGGATGGTATCTCCGATGGGCTAGGGTGTCTCTCAACACTGAAACCGATCAATGGTGGTGGTTTCCTCTAGAAATCCACAAAACAACAAGGTCGACTCTCTTCCTCCTCTGGGAACTCTCAACATCAAATCATAACAATGCATAATGAGGAATTAGGTCAAATTCCTCCCTTTATACCATTCCCAATCTAATTCACCATTGACCTCATTTAAGCTAGGCACTTTTCCTCCTAAGGTGAATAATTAATTAATTAAGTCCCCCTTTAGCACCTTTTCATTCTAATTCTTCGTTGACTTAGGCTTAAGTGACTTTTCATAAGTATTTTGGCTTAATTCATCGTTTAGCCATCAATTCCTCCTTATTTCTCCATCTTGATTCTTGTTCCTTGTTTGTGCCTGACTATAGTCTACGGGAACACATAGACTACTAAGACACTCACTGTTGGCCTACTCTTGGGAATGGGACATCACAGTCCTCCCTTGCCGAGATTGCTTGTCCTCAAGCAACATCAATCCTGGGTGCTGTAAGATATGCTCTCCCTCCCATGTGGCATCCTCCATTGGAAGACCCCTCCATATAACCAAGCACTCCCTGATGATCCTGCTCCTCAATCTGCGCTCTCTTTGCTCTAGTACCTCCTCTAGCACTAGCTCCAATTGACCCTCCTCATCCAAGGGTGGCAACTCCTTTGAAATGCTAACCTGTTGTCCCACAGCCTTTTTAAGGCAAGAGACGTGAAAGACGTTATGAATCTTGCTACCTTCCGATAGCTCTAGCTCGTATGCCACCTCGCCTATCCTCCTGATGACTATGTATGGCCCGTAGAACTTCGGCTTCAGCTTCTCTGCTCCGCTCCTCTTCAAGGAGGATTGTCTGTATGGTTGTAATCAAAGGAAAACCAAATCCCCTGCCTCAAAACTGCGCTCAACTCTGTGTCGGTTTGCATATATCTTCTGTTGGTTCTGAGCTGACTGCAAATTCTCCCTTATTGATTGAAGAATCCTATGACTCTCCTCCACCCAGTCCTTGGCCCCCGAGACCCTGTTGTCCCCAAACACAATCTCCATAAAGGAGGGTGCATTGTATCCATACAATGCCCTGAACAGTGACATCCTGATAGACATATGGTAAGTTGTGTTGTAGCAATACTCATCCATATGTAACCATCTCACCCAAGTGCGTTGTTGCCCCCCCACATACTTCCTCAGATACCCCTCCACCCATTTGTTGACGATCTTTGTCTGCCCATCTGTCTATGGGTGGTAGTTGGTACTCGTGGCTAGCTCTGTGCCTGTCAACCTGAAAAGCTCCTGCCAAAATGCGTTGATGAAGCGCCCATCTCTATCACTGACTATCTGCCTGGGCAACCCGTGCAACTAGAATACCTCCCTGAAAAACAACTCTGCTACCTGTATGGCCTTGTAGTCTGTGGGTATGGCGAAGAAATGTGCAAATTTGGTTAGTTTGTCGACCACCACAAATATAATGTCCTTGCCCTGCACTCTAGGAAGGCCTGTAATGAAATCCATGGAAATGCTCTCCCATTTCTGCTCTAGAATGGGTAGAGGTTGCAGTAGCCCTGCGGGGTGTGTCTGCTCGGACTTGTTCTGCTGATAAGTCGTGCACTCTCGTATGTGTTTCAGCACATTATCCTTGAGACCCTTCCATGAGAATCTCTCCCTGATTTGCCTATATGTTTTGAAGTACCCCTGATGCCCTGTTGTAAGTGAATCATGACATACCTTTAGAATTTTCCCCTTCAGGGTGGATTCTGGAACCAAGTAGATCCTGTTCTTGTAGAAAATGACATCATCAAGAACCCGGTATCTATCATTAATCACCTGTCCGTCCATCACCTCACAAGCAAATTTGTTTTTGGAGTATTCCACCAACAAATGAGCTTTCGAATCTGTACAAATGTCCATCATCGAACATCCTACTGGCCTCTTGGACAAGGCATCTACCACGATATTCCTTTTTCCCTTGACATACTCAATGTCAAAGTCAAAGGCTTGGATCTTTGAGACCCACTTCTATTGCCTCTCACTGAGGTCTTTCTAATCAAGGAAATACTTGAGAGTGTTATGATCAGTCTTCACTACAAACCTGTTGCCAACCAGGTACTGCCTGAATTTGGTTAAGGCATGCATGATCGCTAGCATCTCCTTGTCGTAAATAGGATAGAGTCTCTCCGACTCGTTGAGCTTTCTGCTCTCAAACACGATGGGGTGGCCCCCCTGCATCAAAACTGCTCCAATCCCCACCCCTGATGCGTCGCACTCTAGGACAAATGGCTGCGAGAAGTCTGGAAGGGCTAGAACAGGGCATGTGCTCATAACCTCCTTCATTTCGTCGAATGTTTGTTGTGACTCCTCTGTCCAATGAAAAGCACCCTTCTTGGTCAAGTATGTGAGCGGTGCTCCCAACTGTGAAAAACCCTTGACGAACCGCCTGTAGTAACTGCATAACCCAAAGAATCCTCTCAGCTCCCTGAGATTCTTGGGCATTGGCCAATCCAAAATGGCCCTGATCTTTTCCTGATGAACCTGTACTCATTGCCCACTGATGATATGCCCCAAGTACAGTAGTTCTCTCATGCCAAATTCACATTTTGATTCATTGGCATATAAAGACTATGCCTGCATAATACCCAAGACCTCCCCCAAATGTGCTAGATGCTCATCCCATGTCTTGATGTAGATTAATATGTTGTCGAAGAATACCAAGATGTACTTCCTCAACTGTCCTCTAAAGATACGATTCATGCAAGACTAGAAAGTGGCTGGTGCGTTGGTCAATCCAAACGACATGACCAAGAACTCAAAGTGTTTGAAATGGCACCGGAACATTGTCTTCTCAATGTTCTGCTCCCTGATGTTGATCTGATGGCATCCTAAGCGTAGATCAATCTTAGTGAAGAAGATTGCCCCATGTAACTCATCCATCAACTCATCTATGTGTGGAATGGGGTAACGATTCTTGATCGTTTTCTTGTTGAGCACTATGTAATCGATGCACATTCATAATGTGCCATCCTTCTTCAGTACCAGGACGACTGAAGATGCAAAAGGACACATGATGGGCCTGATGTGCCCCATAGCAAGCAATTCTTTGATTGCTTTCTCAATCTCATCCTTGAATTTCTTGGGGTGCCTGTAGGGTGTTGTAATCATCGGTGTAGCCCCTGCCTCTAACTTAATCATGTGCTCAAAACCCATGTCGGGCGGTCTCCCTGGTGATATCGGCCCAAATACTGACTCATACTGACCCATGAGCTCTCTGATTTGTGGGTGGTAATGCTCCCTACCCTCAGAATCCTTCCGCGTGGTGATCAAACACTCTGTTGCGTAAGCCACATCTCCGTGACGAAAGATCCGCTCCATCCTCTTTGTCGATACTGCTCGAGGTGCTCCTGTAGACATGCCCCTCAGCACAACTCGCGATCCACTGGCATCTTTGAAGCTCATGCTCGTCTGATAGTTGAACCCAATCTCTCCCAATGAATATAACCACTGTACCCCTAACACTGCATTAGTATCTAATAGGTCAACTACATAGAAGGTGTCTGTCAAGGTGTAGTTGCCTAGTTTGACCTCTAGGTCGGGGATCATGTCCAAACATGTCATCGTGTATCCATCAGCCACTGCCACATGGAATCCCTCAAACTCCTTTGTGCGTAACCCCCTCTTGGCTACTAAGGACGCATCTATGAAGTTGTCGGTGGCCCCACCATCAACTAAAGTTGTCATGCGTTGCCCCTGTACAAGGCCCTTGAGCTTGAGTGTTGTACCTGGGTACTCCTGAAAGGGTGGCTATGGTTCCCTCTTTCACCTCTCTACGAGGTTTTGCCTCCTCCTTGGGCTGTGCCCTTGCCGGTATCTGAGGTTTCTTCGGCTGCTGCTCTGGCTCATGAGTGGTCTCAGTCTCTGAATCACTATCTATTTGTGCCTCAATATCCTCATCCTCCTCCTCACTGCCTGATTCCACTTCGATGTAGTGGATCTGTCCCTTTCCCATGCATCTATGCCCTAGGACCCAAGGGTCTCTGCAGGAGAAGCAAAGCTTCTTCCTCATCAACTCTCGTCGCGTATCATCATCCAACTTGGGCTTGCCCTTCCATTCCCTTTGAGGATTCTTCTGATCCTTGTCTCTCTGTGGTACAAAGGGTTTGGTGAAGGGTTTAGTTTTTGGCACTGAATCCGCCAAATCTCTAGTGCGTTGGATGGCATCCAGCAAGGTATAAGACCGGTAGGCCTTCACCCATCCTCTCAAGGGTTCTGTGAGCCCTTCTGTGAATAGCATGACCAATTGGGGCTCGGATATGTCTATCATTGCCACTGCTACCCTCTGAAACTCTGAGATGAATGCCTCTGCTGTGCCAATTTGTCTCAACTAGGCTAGATCTCTGAAATGGATCTATGGATCCCTTCTGTCAAATCTATCCATGAGTCTCTCTGTGAACTCTATGTAGGAGGTGATGCGACTGTGACCAAATGTCACCAATCAGTGATACCACCACACGTGTGCCTCACCCTCCAAGTGTAAGGTGGCAAAACTGATGGCCTCTGACTCGGTCATCTGGTTGAGCTTGTAGTAGGTGTCTAGTTTCTGTACCCAACCTCTCGCGGTGCATTTGGACGATCCATCAAAAGAAGATATGGTGAGTTTACCAACCTTTCGGATGAAATCAATGTTATGCCCCTGTTGTTGTTGCTGCTATGGTCCTCCCCTCTGTGGCTCTCTAGGGCGGTTCTTGAGTCTGAGTCCACAATACTCGACTAAGGTCATATCCTGATGGAAGTCATGGCCCAATGTTGCATACTCTCTCTGATACTTTGCAATGTCCTCTGCATGAGTGGGTGGTCTCTATGCTATCGGTACTGTGCTGCTACCAGGGGTGCCCTCTGGAAACTGGGAAACAATGGACATGGAATCCTACTCGCAGAGGTGTATGTGTGAGTGGGTGACTGGGGTCTATTGCTTGCCCCTGAGTTCCCCTGTGCTGCATGTGGGGCTTGTGTGCCCAGGATGTCTACCATAGCCAGTCTATCTGCTACCTAAGCCAAAGACTGAGACATGGTCCGCTAACTAGCTAGCATATCACTGATAACCTGCATGAAGGATACAACTGGATCCACGGGGGCCTTACCACTGCCCTTTGGTCGCTCATATCTGTCACCTAGCCTCCTCTCTACTTCACGCTCGGCCTCACGCTCTGCTCTTCTCTCTACTTCTCTGTGTACCTCTTCCTCTTCCTCTGAACTGGGAGGGAAGGGAGGAAAGTTAGGCCTATCCCTTCTTTCCCTGCACCTGTTGTAAGTGACATATTCGTCACCAACGTGCTCACGACCATCCGGTTCTTCTGTTGTATTCATTGTCTTTAGTCACAGGCTGGCAGGACTAAAGCTCTGATACCACTGAAATATCCCTGATCCCGCTAATCAAGATATTTGCTATTGATCCAATGTTTTGTCTTGTAGATCTGATACACCAGGGGTTTCTGGATGCGTTTCAGTTGTGTGTTTGAGATCTTTATGGTTATTGCATGTGCATGTTGGTTATTTCAGGTGCATGTTGGTTATTGCATGTGCATGTTGCGTATTTATGGTTTAAACAGTATATAAAGGATGCATGCGAAAGTAAAGAACATCAACTACCCAATAACATATATTATGCGACTCAAGCATGGAAATACAATAACACACTCGAAATATAGAGTATAATCGTCAGCTAGATCTCATGGATCGTCACTGGAATACAATCAAATAGCATAAAAATACTCGTGATCGGAAGATGAAAGCAGATCTGATGCATGCACGGATAGATCAGCATAAATATGCAACTTCGAAGAAATACAGTAACCGCTACCAACTGGAATACTCGTACGGAAGGATAGACCGTCGGAATGCACCAAAAACTGCTCCAATAGAAGCGCCCTGGCCTCTAGACTGGAATGGATGAGTGTCGGATATCAAATCTGGCCTTTGAGGTACTGGATCTGGACCCCTGGGGGGTTTGCGCACCTCCTGGGACACTGGATGCGCCCCAAATGATTCCACCAACGGAATCAACTGCTATAGGGCTCAAAACAATCGTCTCACCGAATGCGGAACTGGGTCGCAAGGGTTTCCCCGTATTTGTCCTGATGCTTCGTCTGCAACCCCAAATGTACTGTCGGAAGAGTTGCGCCCTAAATGGTTGGATGATGCACTCTGCAAGATTCCACCGTCAGAATCTGATGATAAATGGCTCAATATAAGCGCCCCGGCTAGATCTCCACTGGGTCGGAGGAAAACTACAGTCTGAGCTCAGACCTCGTGCAGCTCCACAAACCCTCAATCTGACTTGCGCCCTCACTGGCTGAGTTGCGCACACTGTACTGGATACTCCTGAATAGCTCAGTGAAATACCTGGATGGTATCTCCAATGGGATAGGGTGTGTCTCTCAACACTGAAACCGATCAATGGTGGTGGTTTCCTCCAGAAATCCACAAAACAGCAAGGTCGACTCTCTTCCTCCTCTGGGAACTCTCAACATCAAATCATAACAATGCATAATGAGGAATTAGGTCAAATTCCTCCCTTTATACCATTCTCAATCTAATTCACCATTGACCTCACTTAAGCTAGGCGTTTTTTCTCCTAAGGCGAATAATTAATTAATTAAGTCCCCCTTTAGCACCTTTTCATTCTAATTCTTCGTTGACTTAGACTTAAGTGACTTTTCCTAAGTATTTTGGCTTAATTCATCGTTTAGCCATCAATTCCTCCTTATTTCTCCATCTTGTTCCTTGTTTGTGCCTGACTATAGTCTACGGGAACACATAGACTACTAAGTCACTCCCTGCTGGCCTACTCTTGGGAACGGGACATCACAAGAGACCCCTCTTGGATGAGTTACAAGTGTCACACATCCAAGAGAACTAGACAAAGTCAAGAAAGAGTCACTTTTAGGGTTTTGGTAATGAGTTAGGGTTTGAGGGGTGAGGTGTAAAGGGGGAAAACACATTTTTCCTATGGTCAAACATGAGGTTAGACACCAAGGGGGGCGAAATTAGGGTTTAGGTGGCTTTTTTCACTTAAACTTTTTAATTCCCACGTGTCAATTAGCAAGAGAACACCACTTTAAGTTGTTGGCTAAGCAAAGGGGGGTTCTTTAAGTGGAAAATTACTTTTCCAACTTAAGAAAAAGGTTAGGAAACCTTTCCCACTCTCTCTCAAAGTTTTTTGCTTATTTTTTACAAAAAATTGACATTTTGACTTTGTCAATTAAGCAATTAAAATTTTAAATTGCTAACTCTAGATTGACTTGGACTCCTCATGGACAATGACCTAGCAAAACTTGTCCAATTGAGCTAAAACTTGGTCCAAGGGTGTAGGGGGTCTCATTCCATTTCTTTTGAGTACTCACACCCCTATCAAAAATCCCAAGGACCTAGTTTTTACATTTTTACATCAAAAATAATTAAAATTACCATTAATTGGGTAATTTTAAAAACTTAAAAAAAAATCACTTACACTCGACGGAATTTCGCAAGACTCTAGGAAATGTCTAGCATGGTTATTTACAATATTCCTAGACCCTAGTCACCCATTGGGATCGATCATTAGAACACCTTTCACCACTTTGGAGGATTATTGTGGGAGTGAAAAACTCGAGGGTATTTAAAAAGGCTGGTTAGGCCAAATTAATTACTTGAGGAAAAAAAACAATCGATGAAATGACTTCCCTAATGATAAATTCCTAGGCAACCGACCTACAATATGATCCATGCAGACCCATTACATTATTATCCCATGCAGGGGAGTGGAAATTCCAGTTACAAAAAGACGTGTTGAGGGCAAAAAATGCCTTGTAGAACCAGAAAGTCTTCAACTTGGTTGCACCATCAAGTACATAGCATCATGGCACATGGAGTTGACCCCCTAGTTGAAATAGGTGGTCAACACCACTTTCTGTACATTAAAAGTCTTTAAACCATTTTACCCACGCCTCTTAACCCTCTAACTCTAACTCTACCCTATCCTAATCCTAAACCCTCTTCCCTTTATGCATACCCACAAACCCACTTATCCATATCACTTTATTAAGTTAAGTGTCACTCTTTTAATTAATTAATTAATTAAAATCCTAAACCCTCTTATTTATCCTAAATCTCTAACCCACTCACTTTCCCACCTTTATTTAATTATTAAATAAAGTGTTACTTTTTTAAAATAGCGTTTCTTTCTCATTCCTCTCTCTCTCTCTCTCTCTCTCTCTCTCTCTCTCTCATAGTCTAGTGATTCTTCTTTGAGCAAAGTGATCATTGTATCAGTTGTGGACTTGCCAATTGTGGTACAACCAACCCTCTTGCAAGCCTATCAATAAAGAAATAGAGTATTTTCCTTGTTTCTTGTCGTTACTTTGTGAATTTTGCAATCTGATTTGTCATTTTCCTTAACTGTTCATTGTGATTTTACTAATCTTTTGAGTAGTTTTTTGTTCTATTTCTATTCTATATTCATTGTGCTAACCCTGCAGGATCCTTATGTTAATATTATGGTAGCTTCGGGAGGTATGAACCTCTATTGTGACCTATGACGAGATTAGAATATTCCGGAAGGAAGCAAAGAAGTAAAGGAAACCCTAGACGAGATGTCGGCTACAGAAATATAATTAATATGAATTAATTAGTACCCAGAAGGAGAAGTCAGCCCCAATAAGTCTGCCAGAACCACTATAAATACAGGGCGCCAGTCTCTCATTTGACACATTCTCAGAATTGCAGAGAGTCAGTTGCGTGTGTTATCCATCAAAGTTGCACTAGGATGGACTTCCAGCGAGCCGCCAAAGTTTGAACATTATTGTTCAAAATTCAGAGTTCAGAAGTTCAGCCAATCGTAAAGACCACCTGTTTTTCTCTTTACAATTCCATAAAAATTGTAATAAGAGATGTTGTATGATGAATTTGTAAAAGGTCTTAGCCACCTTAAGTCCTAAGCGTGAGTTATACTCTAGAGTGTTTTTTTTTACTTACTAATTATATTTTGTCGTTTTCAGGCAATTTATAATTTATGAGTTTTTTCACTCAATTCCTCCAGAGTTGGAGTATATGTCCATGGTTAGGCTTGAGCATGGATCTAAGCCTAGTGTCTAATGTATATTACCATGCTACACATTCTCCTAGAGTCTTATGGAAATGTACTAAGTCCCCCTTAGGATTTTTTTTAATTTTTTTTAATTAATTAAAAATTGTCAAAATTCGGCAATTTTTAATTAAAAAATAAAGATGTATTAAAAAAAGTGGTACTAAGAGACTAAATTGGTCATGGGGATGCTCATTTTTGGACCTAGAGCACCCATATTACATAAGTACCCACTTGTTTGAGTAAAATTAGTGATTTTAATCACTTAAAATTAATTTTACTCCAAAAAACCCAAAAAAGTCAAATAAAATCAATAAAAATCAACAAGGGCACAAATTAAGAAAACATGTGAGGACATGTTTGAGATGAAATAAAAGCCCAAAAGGCAAGGTGGCGCCCCTAGGAGGATGTATGATGGATCAAAGGCATGATGTATGGCATATATGGTTGGTTTACAACATGTGTTCAAAAGGAGGTGCGCACCTCTCCCTTGAGGTGGCGCATTCTCCAAGGGAGATCCCCTCCCAAATCCTTGACTCACTCAAGTGATTGCAAGGTGGCAGCTTGGTAAACGTGTGGCATAAGGAGAAGGCTATAACTCGCCCCTCCTCCTCTTACACTTGTTCCCAATCAAGAGATGCGCCCCACACTTGGCATGCACCCTCCTCATTGGGACCTCCACCCAAACTTGTATAAAGCAAAGCCTTATCTCCTATTGTTAGCTAGTTAGAGCTTGGGAAGAATAGTTTATTGTATCATTCTTATTGTAATACTCTTTCATATTGGAATAAAATGAAGACTTTGGAGGTCAAATTGGTGGATTGTCCAAATGTGTGAATGCTTGTAAATGAGGTGATGTTGTTTCATGATTTATGGTGTTATATTGTGGTTTAAATTGGCCTTGTAGAAGTATTGTCACTTACTTGGATAGGAATAATAAACTTGCTTGATTAGTAATCCTCTTGTTTATCTATTAGTAAGGTTTTCAAATGCAATTTTGTTTTGCTTAACTAATTGTGTATTGAAGTCTTGCTTGTAAGTGGCACCTTTTTCTAACCCTTTATTTTGCAATGATTTTGAAGTAAATGATGCTCTACTTGGAGATTAGGAGGATCTAGATTGATGCTTCTACTCTTTCAAGACGCTTGAAGAAGATCCCTTTTCACTTCACCAAAGAAAGACCCCATAGCCCAAAGATATTCCAAGCATAAGCTTGCTCTCTCCTCCTCTCTATTTTATTTCTAAAGAAAAAAAATCGTTTGGTTACTTCTCTTGCATGTCATCTAGAATTGATTTCAAAGGTTGATATTAGTATCTAGTATTGCATGCATTGAATCTCAAGATCTAGTTTGAATTCTTTCTTATTCAAAAAGTAGATCTTAGTAGTTTTGTAGCAATTTTTCTATAATTTTATCAAAAATTCTTAAAGTAGAAAGTTGTTCTAATTTAGCATTGTAGATCTAGTTATTTAGGAAGCTTAGCTTGTTGTTTTAGGACAGCAAACAGAAAGCTCTAAAAGAGCCTAGCTTAGTCTCATTTAAAGCTTCAAAAAATCCTTAAATTTGCTTTTATTTCACAAGAAAAATTTCAGAAAATTTTGTTAAGTATTTACCTTTTCATATTAGTTTCTTAAAAGAGTTTGTCATCATTTTCTAATCCTTCTCTTTGCTGGTTTTTAGAAGGCCCTTCATAAAACAAGGGGAAACTCTGGCGAAGTCAAAGCTAAAGTGAAGAAAATCTAGCCTAAGTTGGAACCCTTGAAGACCAAGACCTTCAAAGAAACCTTTGTAATCAATTTTCTTCAATTTTGATCCAATTTTCAAGGACACAAAAGTCCTAAAAAGAGAAAAAGAGAACTTAGTTTCTCAGTTGTAATAGGAAGCAATAAAAGCGGGCCTCATAGTGCCCAGTTTCGGCCTCCCTTTAAGGGATTGGCAGTTTGGTGGTGTGTTCAAATTTTGGTTTCTTGTTTTTTCTTTTTTCAGCATAAGTTAAAGGAATCAATCAATCTATCTTAACCACAACACTTAGATTAGATTTTAATTTGGAAAGTAACATTTAATTGCTAGATTAGTTTTGCAATTTCAAGTTGGCAATAAACCATCCCCTCAGCTCCTCGCA
>ML848187.1:0-20289 GCA_009831015.1 Picea engelmannii | reverse complement strand
TTAGACTATAGCTAGTGCCAAAGAGAGGTAAACAGGGTTACTAGAGGTCACTCCAGTCACAGGTGTTATATTTGGAAAGTGGCATTGAGCTAAAAAGGGTTAAAAGCGCTTTTAAGTCAATATGAGCTAAAAATAGAAGTCAATGGTGAATTAGGGTTTCAACAATAATTTAGGGTTTTGGAAGTCAATAGCGGATTAGGGTTTCAACATGATTTAGGGTTTTGGAAATTAACAACGAATTAAGGTTTCAACATGATTTAGGGTTTTGGAAAGATATAAAGGAAGGGTCAACGACCTAATTCATTATTATGCAGATTATGACTTGTCATTGAGGAGAAGAGGCACATCTCAGGAGAGATAGTTCAGTGTATTCCAGGAGGAAGACACCGGTTGGATGATTTTGGTATTGAAAGACACACCCTAGTCACCGGGAAGATCATCCAGGTCTTCCATCATTCTTCATTGATTCCACAGTGCTCCCATATTCCGGGTATTATCTTTTAGTTGCTTGTTTGTATTCCGACTAAGATCCTTTTGTCTTTTGATCTAGCCGAGTGTTGTTATTTTATTTAGCCGCAGTTTCTTATTTGTATTCCAGCTAAGATCCTTTGTCTGTTGATCTAGTCGAGTATTGTCAGTTTATCCAGCCGCATTCAACCATTTTGTAATCCACAGAGATATCATAATACAAACTTTGCAGTCCTTTGTCACGTTTATTATTTGTATGATCATTTATATGATGTAAACCTTTGATCCTACACACACATTAGCGGTGTTTCCTAGACTAGCCAAGTCAGGAACATTATAGAGTGGTTGAGTGGCAATGGAGAACTCCAAGCAACCTCCCTCTTGGCTTGGAAGGAAAAAATTAGACTACTACAACCAACCTTCAAAAAAATCAGCTACAATCACATTTATCGCGATCATGACAAATTTGTTGATCATCTCTCAAAGGCAGCGCTCCAGGAAAAAGTGGGAATCATATCATACCATCTCTGGATAGATGGCCATGAGGGCCCTCCTCTCTTTCTATCCCTGTGCTAAGATCAATTTTATTTTCTTCCTCCTTCCTCAGCGGACTTTCTTGTAATGAAAGCTAGATTTCCCACAGATCTCAGGACACTACTTCTTTCCGAAAAATATCCTCTCGACAACCCTCACTTTCAGTCTCTATGCAGTTTTTTCTCTCATGAAATTTCACCTTGTCGCTTCCATATATAACTCTCTCACTTTGCTGGTTGAAAGGCTACAAAAGGGGAAAGTTATTTACTCTTCTTCGTAGCTACAATTGTAACCTCGTATTCAGAACACAAATTATATAATATATATAATAGAGAAATTTTCCAGTTGGAAAAAAGGTAGCAATAAGACTTGAAATATATTAATCAATGAGAAAAACAAATATTTTTATTATATCAAAAAATAAATATTTGTTTTATTAAGTTAAACTTTACATTTCACATACAAATTTAAAATAAAAGGAAAATTAATGTCAAATTAATGTCAAATCAATAGCAAACTCATTGCTATAATTCCTTAACATGGACTAATAAGAATTAAAAACCTTAAAAAAACATAAAAATGAACTTTAATATATTACCACATAGCTAATTTAAGTATATTTGACTTTACTTGGCCTCACTAATGATATTACCTTAAAGTATTGCTTAAATAGATTAACAAACATAAAATGGACTTTGATGCATATATATTTGACAAAGAATATAAGGATAAAGTTGTGCAATTTAAAATAAAATAAACTATGTGGATTTTGATTCATCAATTTGGTGTATATATGTGTTAAAGATTTGAGCATTTACATGTAAAATACTCTTACAAGGCTCGTCAAGATAAAGATGTAAATGAAAGTCTAATTACTTTAGTTTGTGAAACCAATTAAGTTTGGGGAAATTGATTTATTAAAATTGTTAGTAGAGCTTTTAGATCTTATGGGTTGTAGGTCTCCTTAATGTTTCATGGATTAATTTTAATATAAACTTAGGTTAATGATGCATTCATTAAAGATAAAGTTAATAGTTTCTATCATGCATTAAATTATAAATATTAGTGAATTAGACATAGCCTACAAATTGTTAACTTAAAATAAATGATGATGAATCATTGTGAGAATGAATCAAATTATGTTATGTTGCAAGTCGATAGTATGCTTAAATATCAAATTGCAAGTTATTAATGGAAGTTAGCAACATGTAATAAAAGAAAGCAGTGGTACAATATTTAGAACCATCGATCTCAAGCAACAATATTGAAGCAAACTTGAAGTAGAACAATCAATAAGAAGCAAGGCTCTTTAGCTAAAGCAAAGCATGAAATGAGGTTGTCATAAAATACATAGGGAAATAGCATATATGCTCAACAAAAAATCTTTCATTAGCGAATTGTTTTGACAAACAAAATACATAACTCAAAATAGGACCAATAACTGATCAGGCTCCTAGCAAGTGGGATGTTTCCAAAACCATATGTCACTTGAAACAAAAAACATTGAAAGTGGGAGAGACCTCATATGGTGAAGACTCTTTTAGGAAATCGACACCTAGATTTTCTAGGAGGAATCTACATTCATGAATGAGTTAGTTTTAGAAATTTAGCAGAAACACATAATCCATTAAAAAAATAAACAAATAATACTTTTAGAAGTAAGTAGACTCTTTTTGACTCTAATGTTTAACCTCTACTGTAAGCAATTGTTGGAAATATTTTTTTCATTGATGTCAAAAATAGGGGGAGACTACAGATGTCCAAGTTAAAGATTGCAAGATGGAGATTGTTGGAAATATTGTTTTTGGATTTTTGATGCTCAGTTTAGATACCCTATCTTTGAAGGACTTTTTACTCTAAAGATGTAGCTCAAATGGGAGCATAAGATATATGATTGAAAATTTGATCCTAAGACCTTTCCAATGATAAATGGCACTCCCTTTAACTCCATAAAAATGACAATATATGAAAGATTCTTCCAGGTCAGCCCAGCCATAAAGTACATGTCATCCTAGACAGTTTTACAAGTTGGCCCCATAAGTGAATGCATAAACACTATAAATACATGATAGATGTGCGCATTTAAAGAGTATACAAGCAATAAGATCAAGTACAAGTGCATGTAAGAGATCTGAGGTGTGCAAGAGGAGCTAGGGAGTATTCTTGGGGTCTAAAGGTGTGCAAGAGGAGTTTTCTTGAAGTTTTAAGGGTGCACTATGAAGGACTAAGGTCTATGATGTTGCAAAGTTCGTTGTTTTGAGGTCGTGATGATGCAATTTAGAGTTATATTATGGGAATGATGCTACGAGGTTTTCTATGTCATAAAGGATAAATATGACTAGGGTTTGAAGCTATGTTTGGGGTATGAAGCAAGGAGAGACACTAGAGAATGAAAGTTAAGGTTATGATAATGTTGTGAAATGCATGAATTATGGAGCTTGCAGGTGAATTCAAAAGTACTATGTGTATGAATATCTTAGATTGGTACCTATACAAGTCTTACTGAGTTAGTGCTCAGCTGAGGAGATTGGTGTCTCCAGTAGGTTGGTTCCTACACAATATCTTGTTGAATTGGTGCTCAGCTGAGGAGATTTGTGTCTCCAATAGGTTGGTGCCTACACAATATCTTATTGAGTTGGTGTTCATCTAAAGAGATTGGTGTCTCTAGTAGGTTGTTTCCTACAAGCTCTGTAACAGTAAGTTGGTGCCTAAAGACATTTATAAAGATAAGTTTTTTTGGTTTTCTCCCACAATGGTTTCCAAATTAAACTGTGTGTACTATTATTTGAGTTTACATGCATTTATTGTTTTAAAGTTAATAAATGATTAATGAATGCTCATTTAAAGGAAAAATTATCTTATATTGATTCACTCCCCTCTCAATATAAGGACAAGTTCAACAATTGATATCAAAGTGGGTTCCTTGGGAAACAATCTAACCACTGGAAGGTAAATATTGGGTGCACACATGGTCGGTCAAGAAGGTTTCTCTACAAACATGGCTTCATTGTTTGATAGAAAAAACTATTCCTTCTAGAGCATAAGGATGTGAACATATCTAATGGTCCTTGGTTTCGATATTTGGCAATCAGTTGTGACTGGCTATACAACCCCAACAAATCCACCAATAGATGCAGTCGGGAAGAAGCCTAGTTAGAATCATGCAAAATCCATGAATTACATCTTGTGTGGTCGATCAGAATCTGATTTTTTCAAGGTGATGCATTGCGGATCGACAAAATAAATTTGGGACAAGCTTCAAATATCTATGAAGACAATGACAAGGTTAAGAAGGAAAAGATCCAAACTCATATAAGACAACTTGGGATCTTGAAAATGAAAGATGAAGAGAATGTTTTAGCTTATATTCTCTGTGTTGATGAAATTTTCAACACCATCATAGGACTTGGTGAAAAGGTTGAAGAATCGATGATTATATAAAAGGTGTTAAGGTCACTCCCCTTGATATTTTATGACAAAGTTTCCTCCATTGAAGAAATGAAGGATATTGATTCATTAACAATGGATGAATTGCATGGGATTCTCATTGCATATGAGATGAGGACAGAAAAAATAAAAGTCAGCATCAAAGGAAGTAACTTTCAAAGAATCAAAGAAGAAAAAAGGACACAAATCATGTGATTGTTCCAGCCATGAATCAGATACAGAAGAAGTACAATTCATGAGAAAGCTAAAAGGAGGATCTAGAAAATACAAAGGTAAGATACCCTTCAAATATTTTAATTGTGGTAGAGTAGGACATTTTCCAGCTAAATGTCCATAAGAAAAAAGGGAATATAGTGATGATGAATACAATAATAATGAAGAAGAACATAACAATAAAAGAAAACCCTATAAACACAAAAGAAGAAAATATACTAAGAAGAAGATTTTTTACTCTAGAAAGGACAGTAGCTCGTCTGAAGAAAGTGATGGATATGTTTATGATATTAAGAAGAAGTATTCCTCTTCATATCCATGGATACAAAGTCTACTAATATAGAAAATGAATACAATAAAAAAGAAAAATCAGATTCACAACAAGAAGACATTGATGGGGAAGTGAATCTTGAAGCATAACTTGTTAGTGCTTTAGAAGAAATATACAGACTTAGTGGAAAGAATAAAAAATAGAAAGAGCAAGTGAAAAAATATGAAAAGAAAGATCATGGTCTTGATGAAACATGAAAAATAGTTATCATCATGAAGACTCAACTATAAGAGGCAAAAAGGATAGAAGAAGTGGTGAGAAGCTAACTCAAAGAAAATGAAGAAAATTGTGAAAAGCTAGACGCTGAAATTGTTTCCTTAAGAAAGGAACTAGAGAAAAAAATTCATCAATTGAGTAAAATCTTGAAGTTTGGAAAAAGTACTGAAATATTAGATGATATTCTTAGTTACAAAAGGTCACCATTCATCAATATAGGTCTTGGCTATGACAAAAAACAAAATACCCCCGAGGGAGATGCAAGCACTAAGATCACAAAGCCATCAAAAAAGGAAAATGAAGAAAAGCCTAAAATCTATGATAATATTCTAAAAGGATCCATCAATAATGAAAGTGGCAGCAGGAAAGGAAATGATGACCAAAATAAACCTAATTCTTCTCACAAGAACAACAAGAATGAGTTCAAAAGAGTTGTTTCACCAAGAAGATCTTTCACAATCCTGTACCAAAATCTCTTTCTTGGCTATTATTTTTCTTGCAACAATTTTGATCATAAAGCACTAGATTATAGAGCTTATGAAAGAAGTGACCACATGAGAGGTAGAATAGAGGTTCTTATAAGACCTCAAAGAATGATTATGTGAGAAACAAAACCAAAAGTTCTCATGGGTTTGTTGATAGAAACTACAATTCATTTTCTCCCCTACTTGATTAAAATATTGAATGTTATAAGTGAAATAACTATGGGAATATAGCATGTGACTGTAAAAGAAACATAGTAAAGTCTCCTAAACAAAACAGGGAAGAAGATGTTCTTACCAAGAATAGAGAAGAATACACAAAGGTGTGGAAAAGGAAGCAAGAAGAACCAAAGAAGGAAGAATGTGGAATTGCAAAGTATGCTCAAGACAAAGAAAGTCAATGGTACATTAATAGTGGATGTTCAAAAAACATGACAGGGGATCATAACAAACTTGTCACCCTAAAGGAATAAATAGGAGACAATGTTACCTTTGGGGATAATGCTTCTACAAGGACAGTTGGAAAATGTACCATTAGTCTTGATAATGGAAAGACTAAAAAATAGATGTCTTGTATGTTGAAGGGTTAAGACATAATATTATAATCGTCATTCAAATGTGTGGTCAAGGTTACAACCTCACATTTAATTATAAATGATGCGAGATAAGGAAAGTAGGTTCAGGAATATTAGTGGCAAATGAAAACAAAATCTTGAGCAATGTATACATTATGTTAAGAGTGTTTCTGGATAATAATTGTGTACTTGGTTTTGAAACATCCAACGTTTTAAGTGGACACTCCACTCATCCTCGGGGACAATCAAAAAGCTCAAATGTAAGAAAGAGAGTGTCAAGGTATGTGTTAAATAGGAGAGAGTAAAATTGACCGTATACATTCTCGATGAAGTCAAAGGAGAAAAATGTTGTACGGCACAAGTAAACCAAATTTGGAATACATTTCCACCAAAGAACAGGTTGTAGCTATTTTTACCAAACCCCTTCCTAGAGACACATTTGAATATCTCAGACAAAAGCTAGGAGTGATATCCCTCTCATCTCGTCAGTAAAGGGAAGTTTTATCGCACAAATTATAGGTTGGGAAAAGGCCGACCCAATCCACAATATGGCAAGAACTATGTGAGAGTCTACCCACTGTCACCTTAAATAAACCCTCCCCTAGCTTTAGTGAAGGAGAAATATTCCACAAGAGGGGTATCTTAGGTGACCCTAGGGGGGAAGGAGATGGAAAGTAGAGTAATGGAATATGATGCCCCTATAGGTCAAGATAGGAAGCGGAATATGGTTTTGAAACAAGTCTTCATGAAGGTTAATGGTTTCCAAGTGCTTGAGTACCTGTAGAAGAGAATTGTACCTACCCAAGACAAGAGAAAGACAAGTTTACAATACCAATATGCCAACGGACAAACAAGTGAAGCTTTATGTCCTCAATTACAGCTGTAAACAAATATATATATCATCAATGAAATCAATTATTTACTGGAGAAACAACAATCAAATTTTTTGAGTAAGTATTGGAAAATGAAGCACTAAATCAATAGACAACTTTCCAATATTCAAGAACAAACTTTGATGGTAAAAGAAAGCTACTAGATAGTGTTTTCAGAGGTTTATTATAGCAGCCTTATGTCTATAGAAAATATTAGCTACAAAAGAAATTTTCAACCACCAAAAATCACAAGTAAACCACCCAAAAGATGCACAATGACTAGTAGATTATTATGGCAGCTTCTTAGCAATTTTTGACTGTTGAAAAGTGAGTAAGAGAAAGAAGTTCAAATGATTTTGTTGCAGCCCTAATGGCTGTAGCATAAATTTTATAACAGAAATAAGATAGCATTGACCAATCAAAACTCCCTAGTGGCTCAAGCAAGTTATTAAGGCAAAGAATTGATTCCACTTTAAACAATTTGAATATTTCGTAAAATCATGCATTCCAATGCAAGTAATTTATTTCTCCAATGAAATTTTCAGATTAGTGTTTTGTATATATTGGGTAAATGGAGTCTTGAATGTAAGAGTTATATCCACAATATCACTAGGGGTGTAGGCTCTTCTACTCCCTAGAGCATGCAAAACCAACTAAGGTAAAGCTAGGAGGGTGTAAGCCCTTTTACTCCTCCTAGTAACCTTGTAAAAATGGCTTACAACTAGCAAATAAGATGAATATTGGTGGATATTGTATGCTCTTATACTCCTCCAAGGGTTTAAGACAAGAATATCAATGAAACTACAAGAAAATGCCAACAAAATGTAGAAATTTCCTTACCAATTCCACAAAATAGCATGATCAAACCCTAGGTTACCAAGCAATATCCATCCAAAGCAAGAGATCAAGCCTCCAAGAGGTTTTCACCACCTTAGCTCACCAAATACCAAGAAAAAATACCAATAAATAGTTGCATAAGAGAGAGATAATCCAAATTTCCCAAGTAGGGCGCAATTTTCAACCAAGTAGTCTTCTCTAATGAGAGAGCTATGTTAAAATGAAATGAAATTGATCCTTATTTATACAAAACTCCTGAAAAGTGTTTGTCCACATAAAGTTAGGGTAAACCAAAATTAAGGAAGCCAACTCCCTTTAATTTTCCCCTTTACAAAATAATTTTAAGTTTGCACATGATGAAACCCCTAAAAGATGACATCAACCCCTTCTAGGGTGACGTCTTGGTCACTTTAGCAAGTTGTTGAGCTTGAGGATTAAATCATTGGGCCTCCAAAGGCCTTCCCTTCATGCGTTGAGGTCTTCTCTCCAAGGTATAAGGGGCCTTCCTCATCAAAAGTTCCAAGTGTCCATCAAACATCACCATCACCACCAAAACCCTAGCCCCAGGGTGATGTCAAGCCCTCCAGCATGACATTTTATCCTCCAAAGGCAAATCGTTCGACTTGTAAGGGCTAGGTGAAGTCCTCCAAGGTCTCTTCCTTTGCCTCCAAAGTCAACGTTCATCTCTTGTATTTCCCCAAGGTTGGGACATGACATCCAATCAATGGGCTTCCTGCCCCAATGAAGGCCCAAGCCGAGCTTGTTCCTCCAAAATTTCCATTAACAAGGTCCTGCAAAGACAGACAAGTACGTCCTCCAAGGATCTCAAGTCAAAGCATCATGGCAAGTAAAATCATTTTTAATATAATATCCACCTAAGCATGTACATCAAAAACTACCTCATCAAAATAAACAAGTGCTCAAATACCCTATGCAATTTTCCAAGTTTAGGTATGGGGGGATTGACAAGGTGATCTATTGGGTGAATCAATCCTTAAGTCAAGGAGTGTTTCCTAGGTGGAAACCTCTCCAAGTCATGTGGAGAAGATGAAGTGTATGGGAGTAAGACTTTTGGGCATGGAATTCATGACATACAAGGGTTTGTATTGTCTCATTTATGGGTGCCTTTGTAGAGGGTGTGATGAACCTTCGTTTTCAATGCATCATTTTTCCAAGCCAATTTATTTCCATTTGTTATTTAAGATGTTTCCAGGTTGAAGCCAAGGTGGGACTTCTACCTAAGCATGAAAAACATTGCCCACCTTGACTCTACCCCTATCACACTATGCTTCCCCAAGTTGAAGTCAATGTGTGGTACTTCTACCTAAGCATGAAAAACATTTACCACACACCCTCTACCTTGGTTGGCATTTTTATATTTTTATTTTTCACAGGTCCCATCAGTTTCTTATGAGAGAAATTTCATTGTCCCCAGGATCCCTGGGAAAGCATCTAGAAGGTTTATGATTGGATTTTATCTTTTTCCAGCTACAAGCCTTTGGGCCTTCAATCCTTTCTTCCCATGAAATGAGGTACAATCCCTTCTTAGGTCAATACACCCAAAAGTCCCAAAAGATAAGGAGACAAAAAAGGGGTGAAGTGTGAAAAATGGTAAGTATGGTCGGGAATGGGATGATGATTTGTCAAGGAGGCCTCCCAATAGAAAATACATCCCTAAGGGTGACCACTTACTAGGGCACAATGTCAACCACCAAGGTGAAATAGGTCAAAGAGTATAGCTTCCAAGCAAACGTTCTATAATCAAAAGGATATTTAAATGAAACTTACTCAAATGCCTGAAACATTAAAGTGACACTTACCACAATACCTGACTTGTACCTCATGGATCAAGACCCATCATCTTTTGGAAGCAAGCTAATGTGGTTGATGCCATCATCACGAATCCATGATGTGTGGTTGTGAAGAAGGTCTTTGTCTGAGCATGTGGACGATGTCAGCCATTTGTCTCTCGATACTCCATGTATGCAACCTGAGAGCCTCGATACATCATCTCCTTAGTTATCCCTAGATATTGGGGATAACATCTGGCTCCTACTTGGGGACATGTACTCACCATAGAGTGCATGAGAACTTCAGTATCTCCTAGTCAGACCTGTGCCTACACTAAAACATAAAAATATAAAATCTAGTGTCATTCACTCACCCTTTGCTCATATATATCATAAATAAAAACAACAACTAATTTAGAAAAGAAAATTTTATAGTTTTCATATAATATGATAAAAGAGAAACATGTAAATCAATAATGCAAGTAGAGAAAAATGAAAATCGAAGATGAAATGAAACTAAACTACCATGAGAAATCAGGATGCAAATGAAAGAAATCAAGATGACCTACCTACTTACCTAGGGCCTTGGGGCCCTGAAGATCAGGTGATGGGTGATGTTAGGTGAAGTCATACAACCAATGTAGGCACTTTCTCAACATGTCAACCAAATGCTTTCCCCCATGCTTAATTATAAGACATATCAAGGACAAGTTAAGAACATAATAATCATGGATATGGAAAAGAATATAATCATGAAATGAAATGAAACTCATGGATATGGGTGGGAGGATGGAGATCCCATAGGAAAGAGAAACCACAAGCCTGATCGTCTCAGAAATTCTTCCTGAAATGATGGCCACAAGTTTGATCAACCCACTTCTGAATAGGACTATTGTATATAGACGATGTATCGTCTTCATCTTCACTTATAGCACTATTTCTTCCTGAATATTGAGAGGAGATGAGAGATCATAAGAAAATTGTATGGATTCCAAAAGAAGAACAAAGCCAAGGGATAGCCTCATATTCGAAAAAAGAAATCCTTCTGCTACTGAAAAATTGTTTCCCTTTCATCTACATATCCTTGCAAAGTGCCTTAGGAAGAAAATATTTTTTCTTTGAAACATGAGTCTTTGACTACTCTGGGATGACCACGTCCTTGTATCCATCAAAATCTGAGCAGAAAGGTGGTTGTAAATATTCATAGAACAAATTTGAATCCTCAAAAGGGCATGAATCACAAATCACAAAGGATGACCGAGAACCATCATGAGTGTATGGTGACAAGTCATCTTGAACTGGGTGGAATAAATCTATGACCATATCATCATCAGGCTGCCAAGCATCCAAATCATATGTGCATGAATACCATTCCTCCAAAGGTGTCAACTCAACCCTCTTTTCCTGAGGAGCACCCTCAATGTCATAGATGGGTTCTTTGTCAAAAATGAATCCCACATCCCATATATGTCTCTTGATATGTATGAAGTCATTGATGATTTGATCAACCGTGTCAGATAATTCCTTCACAAAATCATCTGCATCATTTGGATTAATCACTTCTTCATCTTTATGAGCAGGAGGAAAACAAGGTTGAACAACTTCATCTTTGTCAAGCAAGAGAATGGATACTAATGTCTCATTTGAATTCTCAATACGCGGAACTTCATCTGAATTCTTCTTTTTCTTAATGAGCATGCCCCTCCAACATATCTTCATCACAAGGGGTTTAATCCTTAATGTAGAGCGCTTTGTTTTCTTTTTCCAGAAAGGAATAAAAGGAAAACTCTCATTCTTCTCGTCATTGTAGGCTTACTCTTCGATAGGTGATGTATTTTCAAGAACCTGTACTTCCTTGGAGTCTTCCTCTCTATAGAGATGTTCTACAAAGGGAATATCCCTTAAATTCTCAATCAGATCCAAAGGAAACATCCTTTCCTTAAAAGCATCCTCAAGGTCATTAATAGTATCTTCAAATTGTTGAGACTTTGGTCCATATTTCTTGAGAAATTCTCGGATAAAGATGATTAAGTCCTCTAGGATGCAAGTATGCTTGACCAAATCACTTTGTTTTTCATTTAGGGATAAAAAGAATCATTGTGTCACAACATCTTCCTGGGTCATTCTATACCAATGAAAAAAATTGATAAACTTGACAACATGTGTGACGGAAGATCAAGGATTACCATCAAATTTTGGGATATCATCCCATGATTTCAACAGGTATTCATCATATACCTCCATGGTTCAAAAGATGGAAAGAGTAATCAGGGAAAGGTGGGTTCTTGGGTTGTGGAGTCACCAAATGAACCTAGAAAGTTCATCAAAGAAAACAGGAAAGGGAACTTCCCTCAGGTGGAGTTGTTAGGAAAACTAGGGAAAGGCTTTGGCATAGTTTGCCAAAGCGTCATTAGGGATCAGAAGAGGATTCAAAATCCTCCCCGAAAATGGTGCCAAAATGGCATCTCACAAATTGTAGGTTGGGAAAATCCCAACCCAAGCCACAAGATGGCGAGAACTACGAGAGAGTCTACCCACTGTCACCTTAGATAAACCCTCCCCTCACTTTAGTGAAGGAGAAATACTACACAAGGGGGGTATCCCGGGTGACCCTAGGGAGAAATGAGATGGAAAGTGGAGCAATGGAAGATGATTCCCATATAGTTCAAGATAATAAGTGGAATATGGCTTGGAAACAAGTCTCAGTGATGGTTAATGGTTTCCAAGTGCTTGAGTACCTGCAGAAGATAATTGTACCTGCCCGAGACAAGATAAAGACAAGTATACAAGTCCAATATTCCAATAGAAAAGAAAGTGAAGCTTGTTGTCCTAAATTACAGAAGTAAACAGATATATATATATATATATCAACAATGAAATCAATTATTTACTGCAGAAATAACCATCAAAATTATTGATTAACTATTGAACAACGAAGCACTAAATCAATGGATAACTTTCCAATATTCAAGCACAAAAATTGATGGTAAAAGAGGGTTGCTAGATAGTGTTTTCATAGGTTTATTATAGAAGACTTATGGATGTAGAAAATATTTTCTACAGAAGCAAGTTTCAACCACCAAAAATCACAAGTAAATCACCCAAAGGATGCACAGTGACTAGTAGATTATTATGGTAGCTTCTTAGCAATTTCTAACGGTTGAAAAGTGAGTAACAAAAAGAAGTTCAAATGAGTTTGTTGCAGCCCTAATGTCTGTAGCATTAATGTTTATAACAGCAATAAGATATCATTGACCAATCAAAACACCCTAGTGGCTCAAGCAAGCTATTAAGGCAAAGAATTGATTCCACTTAAAAAAAATTGAATATCTCGTAAAATCACGCATTCCAATGCAAGTAATTTATTTCTCCAATGCAATTTTCAGATTAGTGTTTTGTATCTATTGGGTAAATGGATTCTTGAATGTAAGAGTTAGATCCAAAATATCACTAGGAGTGTAGGTTCTTCTACTCCCTAGAGCATGCAAAACCAACAAAGGTAAGGCTAGGAGGGTGTAATCCCTTTTACTCCTCCTAGAAACCTTGTAAAAATGGCTTACAACTAGCAAATAAGATGAAACTCGGTGGAGGGTGTATTCCCTTATACTCCTCCAATGGTTGAAGACAAGAATATCAATGAAACTACAAGAAAATACCAACAAAATGCAGAAATTTCCTTACCAATTCCACAAAATAGCATGAACAAACCCTAGGTTACCAAGTAATATCCATCCAAAGCAAGATATCAAGCCTCCAAGAGGTGCGCACCACCTTAGATCCACAATATACCAAGAGAAAAACACCAAGAGATAGTTGCATAAGAGAGAGATAATCCAAATTGGCCAAGTAGGGCGCAAATTTCAGCCAAGTAGTCTTCTCCAATGAGAGAGCTATGTTAAAATGAAATGAAATTGATCCTTATTATACAAAAATCCTAAAAAGTGTTTGTCCACATAAAATTAGGGTAAACCACAAAGTAAGGAGACCAACCCCCTTTATGTTTCCCCTTTACAAAATAATTTTAAGTTTTCACATGAAGACACCCCTAAAACATGACGTCAACCCTTTCTAGGGTGACGTCTTTGTCACTTTAACAAGTTGTTGAGATTGAGGATGAAATCATTGGCCCTCCAAAGGATTTCCCTTCATGTGTTGAGGTATTCTCTCCAAGGTATAAGGGACCGTCCTCATCAAAATTTCTAAGTGTCCATCAAACATCACCATCACCACCAAAAACCTAGCCCCAGGGTGACGTCAAGCCCTCCAACATGACATTTTATCCTCCAAAGTAAAATCGTTCGACTTGTAAGGGCTAGGTGAAGTCCTCCAAGGTATATTCCTTTGCCTCCAAAGTCAACATTAATCTCCTATATTACCCCAAGGTCTGGGCATGGCATCCAATTGGTGGGCTTCATGCCCCAATGAAGGCCCAAGCTAGGTTTGTTCCGCCGAAATGTCCATCAACAAGGTCCTACAAAGACAGACAAGTACTTCCTCCAAGGATACCAAGTCAAAGGATCATGGAAAATAAAATAACTTTCAATATAAGAGCCACCTAAGCATGTACATCAAAAAATACCTCATCAAATTAAATAAGTTCTCAAATACCCTATGCAAATTGCCAAGTTTAGGTATGGAAGGATTGATGAGGTGACCCATTGGGTGAATCAATCCTTAAGTCAAGGAGTATTTACTAGGTCGAAACCTCTCCAAGTCATGTGGATAAGATGAATTGGATGGGGGTAAGACTTTTGGGCATGGGGTTCATGACATACAAGGGTTCATATTGTCTCATTTATGGGTGCCTTCTTAGAGGGTGTATTGCACCTTCGTTTTCAATGCATCATTTTTCCAAGGCCATTTATTGCCATTTTTTTATTTAAGATGTTTCCAAGTTGAAGCCAAGGTGGGAATTCTACCTAAGCATGAAAAACATTTCCCACCTTGACTCTACCCCAGTCACATTATGCTTTCCTAAGTTGAAGACAATGTGTGGAACTTATACCTAATTATGAAAAACATTGCCCACACACACTCTACCTTGGTTGGAATTTTTATATTTTTATTTTTCATGGGTCCCATCAGTTTCTTATGAGAGATATTTCATTGTCCTCGAGATCCCTAGGCGAACATCTAGAAGGTTTATGATTGGATTTTATCTTTTTCCACCTACAAACCTCTGGGCCTTCAGCCCCTTCTTCCCATGAAATGAGGTACAATCCCTTCTTGGGCCAATACACCTGAAAGTCCAAAAATATAAGGAGATGAAAAAGGGGTGAAGTGTGAAAAATCGTAAGTATGGTCAGGAATGACACAATGATTTGTCAAGGAGACCTTTGTAATACCCCTAATACGAAGCCCAATTGAAATGTAATTACAAGTATGCGTATAGGATGGTGAGCCAAGAACCTCTTTTGGCCAAAGAGCGTGTTTTGTATTGTGTATTTTCACTTGGAAATTAATGAAAGAAAACACGACTGCATGTAGACAATTCTGACAAGAATAGTAAGGGAGTTAAACTCCACTAGAATGGGAAAGTGGGGATAAGAGTATAGAAAATGGGTTAAGCTAAGGGGGCCTAAGCCAAAAAGGAATGTTTTATCAATATTCCTAAAGTTAAAGTCTAAAGTAGGGGATAATGCATTTTATCCTAAGTCTCTATGAGGAAATGTATCACCATGTGAGGGAACCCATGTGTGGCCCATGTAGTTTCCAACATGACAAGTGTCAAGTTGGGAACATGCACACAAGTTTTTGGGAATTTAGCTCATTCATCCACCATTCGATCATTATTCACCCACCTCACCTTGTTTCTCTCATTTGGACTTTCATGCTACCATTATTGTACCTATACCTGTACCAGGGGGAGAGCATAGGATCCTAATGAAGAGAGATGAAAGAGAATTGTTAAGATGAAGAGGTGGGTTGTTAGGTCTATGTGCATTCTCTCCACGTGAAAGAATTGCAGGGAATTTGATTCCAAGAGGCACCAATTTGTCATCACAGAACTATGATTATTCATGTTTGGCTTGTTGTTGAAGCCTAAAAGGAAGTGTGCAACCATAGGGGGCACACTTCTTGGGTGGGACAAACATTTGGGGAAAGTAGATTCTATGGAACTTGGCACTCTGATTATTCTTGCCTGGATTGTTGTTGAAGCCTGGAGGGAAGTGGGCAGCCATAGGGGACAAAGTCAAGAGGTTTGGAGAGACTCAGTAGTCTAGCTATCCCCACTAGACTATAGTCTCAAGCATCATGGGGACAAAGTCAACCATAAGTCATTGCCTAAGCACAATGTTATATTATTGAGTTGGCTTTGTGTGAAAAAAGGTAACTCAATGAAAGAAAAGAACATGTGGAGAAAATCTAAGAGTTAACCCTAGGGATTAACTAACTCAACATAAGAATAGACTGGGGGTATAAAGAAAGGAAGGGCACACTTCTAAGGCATTCTAGATTATTATCATATTTTGCATTTGGGCTCTTGAGCACAAGCAGTTTTGAGGGTTTTGAGACTAAAACCCTAGAGATCAACTCGGTGGAGAAATATTCCACATTCCTTTATCCAATATTGGTCCTAGAGGTGAAACAATCCTCCCACGCCATTCTATAGTGTTACAGAAGTCAGATCTATTGGCAGAAGAGTACTAGTGCGCAACCTAAGGGGGTTTCCAGTAGGAGGGCACACCACCTTGTGGAGATCAGTTTGATTTGAGGTAAGGAGGAGGATTTTGGGAAAAAGGAACATCTGGGTTTTCTTTTTATGGTTCAGGGCATCATTTCTAGTCTATTCAGGAGGAGGTTTTCCCAACAAATTATTTCCTAGAGATTGGCACGAGTTGGGGAAGAGAGGGGCGCACTGCAGAAGGAGGTTCTCATCATTTGGTGGCTTAGATCTTCATATCTCATCTTGAGACTTCACTAGTGAGTTTTCATTTCCCCGATCTATCATCTCAGTGATTTTTGTAGCAGTTGGAGGCCTCTATAGGTGAGGCTGAAATATTGGAGCTTTAGTCAACCAGGAGGGCGCAAACCAGTTGAGGGTTTGCTCATTTAGAGGGCCAGAACCTCACCATTCAGTCTGATAATTTTCCAGGAGGGTTCTAGTGGCCTGGTCTACATTCCGAGAGATTTTTGATTTATTTGGAGCACAGGAAGAGGAGGGTCGAAATCTAAGGTGTCTACAACCACCAGGACAGTGCGCAACTGAGTCAGTTTGAGGATTTGGCACTGTATTGAGCCAAGGTTCCATCTGATTAGTATTCTCTTGCAGTTATTGGCCTTTGGAGGCTTGTATCTTCTCTTCAGAGTGCCTTTGAAGGCTATTATCATAAGTATTGGTTATTATTGTAGCAATTATCATCCCATTTGGATATTATTGTGATTTTCTTCTAGATCTGCAGATCTCTGGTTACATGATCTATCTACTATCTAAATAAAGGTCAGATATGACATTATTGGATCTATGTTGATGTTCCTTATTCTATCTTGTCTTTGTTTAAGGTATATGCTTCATATCTATCACTTCATTGCTATAATCTTCATAATATAAACCCTAATGCGCAACTCTATGAGTAAAGTTGCAAACATATAACCAAACAACAAATAAACAGTGAAAAATTAGTGTTTCCAGCAAAAAATTTGGCTTGGGAACATTACACCTCCAGGGATAGATTTTCCTTTCCCTAGTGGAGTTCAAGCCCAGCTCAGGGGTGACCTGTTCTCAGTTTGTGGGGAATCGTGTCTAAGGTTGGGAGGAAAGTCAAAGGTTTGCATGCAACTGGTGTTTATTTCATGAGATAAGTATCTATCATGTGCTTATTTCAATTACTGTGTGTGTAATTATGAGTTTTCTATTATGGAATCTCTGTTATTAATTATATGTATGAATTGTTGTTGTTGTGTGTTGTTTTTATGCCGCATAAATCTGCAGAAATCTTGTGTTGAGTATTAGTGTGAAAAATACTATGAATTATGGTCATGATTAATTTTCGTAATACCATTTAAGTGATTTTCCCTATAAAAATTGTATAAAATTGTATAGATGATGTAAATTGGTAATCATGTCATGGGTTCCATAATTATCATTACCCTGAGCGTATTGGCGATGAGACTGGTTCAATAATGGAGTTTGTAGCTATAATACCTTGATTTTTTTTTATCAATGGCTCTATTTATATCTTCGAATGTCTATGTAGAATTAACAATTGTACATATGATGAGTGGGGTGATTACCCATCTTTTTACAAGCAAATTTAAGTGAGTAAAAACTCAATGTTTTGGGTTGGAAAGGCCTTGAACAACTACAGATGGTGTGTTAAGCACAATTTCTCATCCTTACGTTGTGTTGAGAAAATATTGACAGTCTGGGGTGGGTTTTTCAACCTTCAAATGGTCCTGAGAGTCTTAGGAAAGCCTCTGAGGAAAACACAGAGCATTAAAGACTAGATTTGTACTAATTTAAGGATGTTGGGGTAGCATTGGATATGGTACTCTAATGAAAGACTACGAGAAACCTTCTTCACCGTATGATATATCAGTGATGACGTGTATTTCATGTCATTCCACGTGGAGGGTCCATGAGGAGAGTGGCCCATGATGCCACATGGCATGGTGTTAAGGTCTTTGGGGAAACGAAGGGCGACGTGGTCTGAGGACCACATGTCAATCCAATTGACAAGGTTATGTAGGTCCATGTGTGTAATGTGTAGGTAGTGGACTTAGGAGCATGGCAGTTTCATGGAGATGGGAAGGTAAGATGAATGAGTTTGTGATTCCACGAGTTCGCCAACCCGTGAACTCGACAAGATCACAAAATAATCTAAGTGTTGATACTTTTCAGACAAGGTTATGAAGGGGTGGTACATATTTGTATGTTCGTGAGTCTGCGAATGGAAAAGAAGATAAGTTTTGGGGTCAAGTTCATGAAAGGTATGATTAAAGATCATGATTCTGCAAGACCACCAACTGCGAGTCCGTGAATTTAGTAAGGTTGTTAGAAGAAGAAAAAAATTTGATACCCGATCCGTTAGAAGGTAAATAGGGGGTTGGGTATGTTACAAAGTGGTATCAAAGAAGGATACAACACTAGGCCTAGATGGGCCAGAGATTAGTCCTAGGACTGGTATATCAATATCTATGTGAACATGTTGAAAGATGTTTCTACCTTTAAAGGATTGTTTATTATCTGCATTAACTTCATGAGGAGAAGAACTCCATATTGAAATTATACCTTGGAAACCCTGGCTAAATTACAACAAAGGGAAATTATATTGTCCCTCTGTCAAATTGATGACTACTCTTACGAGAGTAGGAATATGTTGATTGACATTATTGGTAAAACCTGAATGTAAATGGCAGTGGTGGCAGAGATTTTGTTATGAAACTTCTTGTGTTCAAACAAGGGGCATGAGTTGGGTTGTTTTTTTGAGTAAAATAATGTCTATATGCGAGGGAAAGTAGAGTATATTGTAATAAAGATGAATAATTATATAAGGGTTAATACCCTTATGGAAAATTCCTTGTGCTTAAAGGAAATTTGTATGGATTGATAAAATTTGTAGCAGTAATAATTACTAATTTAATAAAAGATCAAACCATGTATATGTGTATGATTCCTCATGATCATAGGATAGATGGAAAATGTGTAAGGTCAGTTTATTTGACCAATAGTGAATGAAAATGGTTGTTGGAGAATAACCTAGTTGATAAATTAAAAAGGAGTCCTTTGGACTATTGCTAGACCTCCTAGAAGAGGTAAAGAGGTATGAACACATGAGAAAGTTTATGATGCTCATGACTGTAATAAGAGAAAGTATATACCTATCAATATAGGGACATGTCTGTGCATGCAAATACAAATGGAGGACAATTGGAATACATCTGCACTATAAGTATGGGTAAAACAGTTGGGGCTCGAGGATATGCCAGAATGCATATGGAAAAGATTGAGCATGTGTATAACATGCATATAGGGTTATTATAGTCTGTTATTGGATGTAAAATATGGTGATGTCATGAATCATATGGTTAATGATGATCTGAGTATTTTGTTAAAATGATAACTTAGGGAAGTAGAAATTCCTCAGAAAGAGCTAAGATGAAATGCTAAGAGATAAAAGATCAAAAGTGACCCTTTTGTTGGCTGCTATCTTGTAATGAGGACAACATAATTATGATTTTATTGATGAGATTGGTTGTGTAAGTGACTATAAAGTCTCATCAAAACTAGATAATGTTAAATCAATATGAATGAATGAGGTAAAAAGGTGCAAGTGATGCACCTGCATATATGTAAATATACATATACATGCTTAAATGTATGAATAAGAGAAACGTGAGGAAGATTTGGACTTGCTAGATTTAAATAATTACATGGATGCTGTAACACCCTGTTTCCCCCAGATTGTAAATATAACTGAACTGGCCAAGGACTATGGCAAAACTCATAAGTATGAATATGTGATGTAAATGATAAATTGAATATTATTGAATTTATTGCAGAACTGCTGAGAGGGGATGTGC
>WSFP011357131.1:0-33867 GCA_009831015.1 Picea engelmannii | reverse complement strand
TTTTTTTCACTTTAATATTAACACTGTCAAAGACTTTGAATATATATCTTATATATCACTTGCATTCAAAACTTTCACACTGTCAAAGACTTTGAATACAGATTTTATATATCGCTTGCATTCAAAACTTTTTGTTAATTTGCCAGGTGGGGTGGAGGTGGTTTGATGCTTAGTCACCTGGTTCGCAAAAATTGGACAATTTTGAGGATAATTCAAAATTTTATGTATAAAATTCGGCATTAAGTTCTACATACTACAAAATTTGAAAAATAAAAAAATATAAATATAAATATTAAAAAAATATAAATATAAATATTACAAAATTTGAAAAATAAAAAAATATAAATATAAATATTAAAAAAATTAAGTTCTACATACTACAAAATTTGAAAAATAAAAAAATATAAATACAAATATTACAAAATTTGAAAAATAAAAAAATATAAATATAAATATGAAAAATTATTGGATTGGTTTACAGTTTATTGGGTTTAATTTAACAATATTATTCTATTATTCGATTATAATAGAAATGAAAACACAAAGATTAATATGAATTTTTTAATTTAACAATATTATTTGATTATAATAGAAATGAAAACACAAAGATTAATATGAATTTTTTATGTCATAATACTTCTAATTTATTAAAAGTATTGTTTAATTTAACGATATTATTTGATTATAATAGAAATGAAAACACAAAGATTAATATGAATTTTTTATGTCATAATACTTCTAATTTATTAAAAGTATTGTTTAATTTAACGATATTATTTGATTATAATAGAAATGAAAACACAAAGATTAATATGAATTTTTTATGTCATAATACTTCTAATTTATTAAAAGTATTGTTTAATTTAACGATATTATTTGATTATAATAGAAATGAAAACACAAAGATTAATATGAATTTTTTATTTTTTAATTTAATGATATTATTTGATTATAAGATATTAATTGATTATAATAGAAATGAAAACACAAAGATTAATACTATTTTTTTTTTAATGTTATGATCATTTTAATTTATTAAAAGTTATTTAATTATAATAAAAATGAAAACACAAAGATTAATACTAATTTTTCATTTAATTTAATGATATTATTTGATTATAAGATATTAATTGATTATAATAGAAATGAAAACACAAAGATTAATACTAATTTTTTTTTAATGTTATGATCATTGTAATTTATTAAAAGACATGAGGTTTCAACTCTCAAATATTAATATTAATTAAGTAATTAAATCTAATAAATTATGTATTACATTATTTAGTAATTAACGATTTTTTTTTTTATGTCATGATCATTGTAATTTATTAAAAGTTATTTGATTATTTGATTATAAAAAAAATGGAAACACAGATTAATATGAATTTTTTTAATATCATGATTATTTTAATTTATTAAAAGACATGAGGTTTTAACTTTCAAATATTAATTAAGTAATTATATATAATAAATTATGTATTACATTATTTAGTAATTAAATAATTAAATTTAATAAATTTATGTATTACATTATTAAATATAAACTAAGTTAATTTATTGTAATTTTATACTTAATTTTATTAATATCATAATTAATTTTATTAATAAAATATAAATAAAAATAATAATTGTATATATCATAGGAGTGGGTTGGGAACAATCTTTTTTCTCGAGTTAGTGGTGTTTGTTTTTAAATTTCTGGTCAATTCATAATTTTGGTTCGAGCATTGGGTTGGTTTAAAATGGAGTATTAACTCTTGAAATAACGTTGTGAAATGCATGGAACATTGATCCATGCGAAACTCGGTTTACCCTTGAAAATTTGGTGAAAATTTGGTCGGATTCAGGCCCATTTTTTTGTCTGAAAAGTGAAACTCCGAAGGGAAGATTGCTCTCTAATTATGTTATGTTTTATCTTAGTCATATTGTTATGTTTATCTTAGTCAATGTCTCATTATACATTTATTAATCATATTAAGTATCTTTAATCATATTTACAATCGTTGGAGATGGAATGCAGTCGGGGTATGTGATTTCTCAGAGGAAGATGTTGGCTGCTTGGCGCTGGACAATGGAATGGTTGAACTCGATAGTGAACACTCAAGGGCTAGGGAAAAGGCACAGGTTGCAGGAGGATTTGGAAGAGAATTGAAGTGAAGGTGGGCTGCAACATAGAAAGTGTTTTAGTTCGTGAACAAATTTCATCAATTAAATTTGGGATGGTTTAAAAGTCACCCATTTTGGAATTTGAAGCTTACCGGTGACTAAGGTTTGATGTGATAGCATCTTCTTTCAAATATATATATATATTAATATTTTCAAAGACTTTGAACCATATCTTATATCACTTTGAAACTTTGTTGATTTGATTAATTTGAAATCACTTCAATATTTTCTTTCACTTTTATATTAACATTTATTTTCTTTCTATATTAACATTGTCAAAAACTTTTCAAAATTTTGTTAATTGAAATCACTTCAATATTAAACACAGTTAAAGACTTTGAATACATATCTTATATATCACTTGCATTCAAAACTTTCACATTGTCTAAGGTTTTGAATATATATATATATATATATATATATGTTAAGAACATGTGTTTCCTCCTAAGAGGTCACAAGTTCAAATCCAGAGGGGGTAGGGTATGTATACCTCTCTACACTTTACCATGCAAAATATCAATTAGGAATCAAGTGAAACTTAAATATACATATGGATCAAGGAACTATCATTCCCTTAAAAAAAGTCTATCAAGGAATTGTTCCCTTAAAAAAAAGTCTATCTACTCTAAACATGATCCATTGTTCAACATTCTAATATAACATTTAGTGCTTGCTTAAAAACATATAGGAGGAACATTACATTAACAAAAGCTGTTTTCCTTTATGAACAATAAGTCTTCAGGCAAAAAAAACTGTTCCACTGATATCAATTAGGAATCAAGTGAAACTTAAATATACAAATGGATCAAGGAATTATCGTTCCCTTAAAAAAAGTCTATCAATGAGCTATTGTTCTCTTAAAAAAAAGTCTATCAAGGAACTATCAAACATGATCCATTGTTCAACATTCTAATATAACATTTAGTGTTTGTTTAAAAACATATAGGAGAAACATCACATTAACAAAAACTGTTTCCTTTATGAACTATTAAGTCTTCAAAGTAGTGCTTCTGTCTTCATAATATAAAATATTTATCTGCTTTGCTTTGACTATAACTCATTTTATAGATTCTTGAAAAAAAGCCATCCTCTAGAACAGTAAGTTTTTGGATAAAAAATCTGCTTCAAAATTATATATATATATATATATATATATATATATATATATATATATATATTAAAACTTCGGATAACTTCGGATATTTATCTGCTTTGCTTTGACTATAACTTGTTTCAAAACTTCGGATAGTGATTTATTGAGGACCCACCAGATTCTCGGGACAGGCAATAAGGATTCCACAAAAAACTCTCATTTTACATTTTCATCTAGAGAAACCTCCTTTTTAGGGGGTTGGATAATATTATATCAGGGCACTAAAATGGATTTTCTTTTTACTGAAGATTGCCATTTCATGAACTTTCTCTATGAATTGGTGGAATCATAGCCCTCGATCTCGACCTCTTCCTCGATCGTTAATTTCAAAATTGGATATATATATCACATTCAAAACTTGTTAATTTGAAAACTGGCTTTGGATATAAGTTACAAGGTGGAGGTGGCTTGATGTGATATCATCTTCTTTCACTGTTATATTAATATTGTCTTGATGCGATATCATCTTCTTTCACTATTATATTAGTATTGTCAAAGACTTGGAGGTGGCTTGATGTGATATCATCTTCTTTCACTATTATATTAATATTGTCTTGATGCGATATCATCTTCTTTCACTATTATATTAATATTGTCAAAGACTTGGAGGTGGCCTGATGTGATATCATCTTCTTTCACTATTATATTAATATTGTCTTGATGCGATATCATCTTCTTTCACTATTATATTAATATAGTCAAAGACTTGGAATTATATTTTATATATTACTTTCATTCAAAACTTTGTTAATTTGAATATTAGGTTTTGTTATAAATTAACACCTTCAATATTATCAAAGATTTGGAATTATATTTTATATATAACTTTCAAAAATTTATTAATTTGAATGTTGGTTTCAGGTATAAGTTAATACCTAAAGGTGGCTTCGTGTGAAGATTTGGAATCATATTTTATATATAATTTTCAAAATTTATTAATTTGAATGTTGGTTTCAGTATAAGTTAATACCTAAAGGTGGCTTGGTGTGATGGCATCTTCTTTCACTATTATATTAACATTCAAAACTTTGTTAATTTGAATGTTGGTTTTTATATACTTAACATTGGAAGGTGGCAAGCATCTTCTTTCATTTCTATTTTCACTATTATATTAACATTCAAAACTTTGTTAATTTAAATGCTGGTTTTTGATATACTTAACACTTGAAGGTGAAGGTAGCTTAGTGTGAAAGTATCTTCTTTCACTTTTATATTAACATTGTAAAAAAAAACTTTTCAAAACTTTGTTAATTTGAAAGGTAGTTTTGAGTATAAGTTACTTAACTTAATGTAATAGCATCTTCTTTCACTTCTATACTAAAATATTAAAATTGTACACCGTGAACGACTTGACCTTAATGTTATTACCATGTTAACATTCAATGACCCGACCTTAATGTCATTACCATGTTAACATTGTCAACAATCTTAATGTCATTACCCCATCAAAATACTAGAATCTTTTTCCATTTCAAAATTAACATTGCCATGTCAACCTTAATAATGTCATTACCATGTGGATATAATAGCATTCCAAAATTAAGATGTAGATGCATTGCCATGTGGATATAACAATATCTTCTCCCATTTCCAAATTAACATTCTCAATATTTTTAAAGTTGTATTTTATATGTATTTTTAAAGATTGTCAAAATTTTAAAGTTATATTTTATATCTATTTGTAAAAATTTTAAAGCTACATTTTATATCTATTGTTATTCATTTAATGGTATAATTTTTTTTAATATTATTAAAGATTTTAAAATTATATTTTAAGTTTATTTTTAATTTATGATTGTTATTTATTTAATATTATGAAGTCTCTCGGATGGGATGACACATGGTGCACACATGTCAATAGGTGCGTTGGAAACGAGGGCAGTTAAAGTCTCTCGTCGCCATCCTCCTTCCCTATCCAGTTGATATGTCTAGCATTCATTTTCACCAAGGTTCAATACACTGGAAGAGAAGACAGTGTTAATGGTGACTCGGTTCGGCTCCTTGGTACAGGGATGGAGCAACAAAGTTGCATTAACCAAGCACTCATGGAAATCAAAGCTATCAATTCCTCCGTCCTCATGATGATTTTTCCTAGCAGTGGTTTTTATCTCTGGCATTTGGCTTTAGTTCACATTCTTCTCTTGGTTGTTATGCTCTATGCCTGCAATGCCTTAGTAATCCTTCCTCAGATTCTCTTTAGCACCTCTGGCCACCCCACTATCTTCTTCTTACCTCTTGCACTTTGTCTAGCCATGCCTCGCGAGAGAGGTAAGTCCCAATGCGAGCCAACCTACTACAGTCAAGTCGGTAGGCAGAAATGCCCGGGACCAACCTCTCTCTCTCTCCCCTCCTAGGTGGCAGTTCATACCACTTACCCTACTCTGATCGGAACTAGTATGAGGCGGCTCATTCGAAGCTCCGTCCATCTAACTCAGAGCATTTCCATGGAGGCTGTCTGGTGGAAGAGGAGATTCCTCCCAACTGGGAGGAATTTTTTCCAAATTTGCCGAAGACCACCTTGGAGCAGCGACTGATCGGAGGTATTAGCGCCCCTTTGATTTCTCAGGAGCCAGCCGGGATAGGCTGTATGGTTGAAGAGGAAATCCCTCCTCAAATGGAGGATCACTGTAAGAATTCTGCCGTAGCCAATGACGACTACGAGGACCCCAAAGTAAATTGGGACGACTGCTGGAATGAGGACAACATAGAAGAGCATGCTCACCGGCTCCCATCTCCCGCAAGCTCATGGAAGACCACCCGGTCTTGATTTTCGCGATGCGAAAGGATTTGGTAGAGCAATGGCACAACCAACATACTCTCAACAAGCGCTTGAATGTCCTGTTCGATTACCTGTCAAGTGAACCTGTGAAAATTTGATGCCCGACTTGTTGTCAACCATACGCCTTCAAAGTCCGCCAAGATAGATGCCCAGGTTCACCTCATGTCTAGTCTCCTTATTGTTTTTTTCTTTGGTTTTAGTGATAAGTTTTTTGTGAAATTCAAACTCTGGTTCTGGTTCATTCGCTGGTTGAGGCACTTAGTCGAACGCCTGTTCTGGTTTCCACGCTTGTGGCAGAACATGTGGCAAATCCCCATGTTCTTTAAGATAGGTGTCATAGTTTGGTCTCTGAACAATACTGCCCACTTGTTCTGGTTTCCACTTATGTGGCATAACATGTGGCAAGTTTTGGTGTATACTTAAACATGTGTAGCTTTTGCTAGCCCAAGATAATTCAATCCTTTTTATTTACAAAAGAATATATTATAAAATCTTCTACAATAAAACAGATTAAAATGTAAATGTGTTTTAAGATAATACATCATTATGTGAAAATTTTATTCCACATTAGTATAATTTTCAAAAATTTCAATATCATATTTTATATATCTTTATGATATTCTAATATCTTATTTCTCTAATTCTCGAAAATGTCTTCTAATGATATATGATTGTATAAAATATGTCAATAATATATGAGTATATGCCCTATAATGATATATGAGTGTATAAAATATATCAATAATATATGATTATATATTAATAATTCTTAAGCATTTTTTCTTTAGCATAGGTATGACTATGAACACTGACAAAACAAAGGGTATGATAATTAAATCCAAAAGGATCACTTATGATACTTTTGTTTATGACAACAATCACTTGAAGGAAGTGTCTTCATACAAATATCTTGGAATTGATATCCACCACAAGAAGCTCAATTGGAACTATAGTGCTGAAAAAATAATAAATGGAGGGTGGAAAACTTATCATGAGGTTGAAAACAATTGTAAATCAAAATACCTTTGACTTTGGGATAAAAAAAACTTCTCTTTCACACTCTTGTCACTCCGGTTATCATATATGGATGTGAAGTTTGGGGTTGTAATATATCTAGAGAATCTTGGAGAAAGATAGAACAAATCCAATTTTTTTTTATAACTTGTAATCTCAAAATTAAGGGCACTACACCCTATCCTATCATATCCTCATAAAAACAAGTCTTTCCCCATTGAAGGCATTGCTATGATTAGATACCTAACTTACAAGAACAAGATAAACAACATGCATAACAAGAGGCTCCCCAAAATTACTTCAAACTCTAGCCAAAACCACCAGCTGCTCAAGTGGGGATGACATAAAGATGTCAAATCTTGGCTAAATCATTGGAGAATACACGAAGAAGTTATCACCTAGAATATTGATAATATTACAAATATTATCACTTCTAAATTTGAGGAGACTATGTGGTGTGATAAAAAATTAGTGGATAAAAGAAAATTAAGATACTATAAGGAGGTGGTCAACCCTAGTTTAGGAGATCAAAATTACCTCTTAGTTTTGAGAAGTGCAAAGAAGAAAATCGACATTGCTAAAATAAGAACAAATTCTCACAAGATACATAGTGAAATTGGACATTGATTAACTCTTAAAACATCATACACAACTCCCAAAACACCTCTCATCTTTGTAACACTTAACCAATTAATTTTCAAAAAACATTAATTATCATCATCATAATCATAATTATATAAAATATATCAATAATACAATGATATATAATTATTTAAAATATATATTAATATATAATTATAAAATATATCAATAATATATATGATTATATATCATATATAATTGTATATCATCATATTAAAATTTTTGTTTAACATTAATATTCTTCTATACTTTTCGTTTTGGCTATTTCAGTTATATTTCAACATATTGACGCTAATCCTTTGGAATGGAATCTCCTTTATTTTTCGCTTTGGCTATTTCACTTATTTTTCAACCTCTTGATGTTGATCCTTTGTAATGGAATCTCATGATTGTAGGAGACTTCTTTTGTTTTTCATTGCAACGTGTCAATTATAAAGTAGATGGGGCATATGACATAACGACAAAATGACCAAAACAAAAGATCAAAGGAGGTGTTCCTCTTATATGAAGTAGCTCGCCATAAGTTTTTTAATCTCTATGATGGCTGGAAAAAAATCTTTCAGAAACATCATAAGTTTTTTAATTTCTATCATAAGTGTTTTAATTTCTATGATGATTGGGAAAAAATATTTCAGAAACACCCAAATGACACTTGGCTTTAAATTGATATGTTGAATGGAACCAAAAGAAACACCATAAGTTTTTTAATTTCTATCATAAGTGTTTTAATTTCTATGATGATTGGGAAAAAATATTTTAGAAACACCCAAATGACACTTGGCTTTAAAATTGATATGTTGAATGGAACCAATATTATGATGTTGAACTGAATCAATATACAAACATGATGTTGGTTATGGTGGATTATGTAACTTCTATTTGTCTTGATAATGTGTAAGAAGATTATATTTGCTAATATATTTTGGTTATTATTGAGTAGAGTTCATCTCTATGAGAAGAGTATGTTTCTAGTTTTTAGAAGGTTGTTAGATAGTTGATATAATGGATGATGAATCATATTTCAATTTATATGTTGCTTGAAGGTACTACTTATCAATACTCATATTACATTCATGGTAGATGAACACACTTCACAATTAAGCGCACTTGAGCCAGAGGCGTCTTGGGATGGGTGACTACTCGGGAAGTCCTGGTTACCGGGTGCAAGCCCAAGAAGCGATGATTGATGCTATGCGATTCATTTCGCTGGTTTCAATCCCACTTCTTCACCCCTGTGAGCATCACCCGATGCAATGAGTGCTAAGTGGACTATTCAATTTATGAGAATTATTGTTCAGTTGCGACTAATACTCATGGATATGGGTCATAGATAAATGACTTACTCTATGCAGTTAATCCCAAAAATGATATCTAATATGTTGCATTGTGGAAGCCCCTCTATGCTTAAATAATAATAAGAGTGAAGGGAGCTCTAACAAGATAGTTCATAAGGCACAATACTTGCTAAGGTTTTGCAAATGGGGTAGCAAGCTAAGTGGGCTTGATTGTGGAGAAAACTCCACAGTTAAGCGTGCTTGAACCAAAGGCGTCTTGGGATGGGTGACCACCCGGGAAGTCTTGGTTACCGGGTGCAAGCCTCGAAAGTGATGATTGATACTATGTGATTCATTTCGCTTGTTTCGATCCCATTTCTTCACCTCTGTGGGCATCACCCAATGCAATGAGTGCTAAGTGGACTATTCAAATAATGAGAATTATTGGTCGGTTGCGACTAATACTCATGGATATGGGTCATAGATTAATGAATTACTCTACACAGTTAATCCCAAAAATGATATCTAACACTCCATACATATTTTGGCTAAATTCAAAACTCTGTAATGCCAACATTTGAATGGTCTTCCTCGTAACAATGTCTAGACTTTAGTATTTATTTCAATCAAAATGTAGGCCATTCTTGAACTATTTTGTCCCCTAGCAATGCTATATAGTATATACTATAGTATATTAAACTTTATTGTGTTAGTATATTCAATTGTTTAAGTCACAAGTAACAAAACTTAGCCAATTCTCTATAACTAAAGTCTTGAAAAAAATTTCAAACACAAAATTTAAGAAACTACATAGCGGAATTTACATCACTACAAGTGTAACATCTTCGGGGTTCCAAGATGGGTGCACACTACTACAATTCAGCTGAAATCGAGCTCTGATACCATATTGTAACATACCCAACCATCCCAGGGCCAAGCATGCTACAAAAAATATCTACTTTGTTCAAACTCTGATATATATATATATATATATATATATATATATATAATGCAAATTTTACAGATATAGACATTTTGCTCATACACAGATTCATGCGGAAGTGACAGTAAACACATACATGCAATTCTGATAAACTTCAGACATAAACATAACATGTAAAATCAATATAGAATTGCTACTTATCTTTTTATGAGAAAACCACCAATTGCGTCCAGACCTTCCACGAACCTCCCAGCCTTAGACCACACTGCTCCAAGCTATCAACAATGGGTCACCCCCGAGATGGGACTAAACTCTACCTAGGGTAAAGAAAATCCTAGGCTAGGCCGAGACTACGGAAAGCTGCACAATGCAATAGGAAGGATTCCCTCCAAGGAGCCTACTTATGTCCACCGCTCACAGACTCTCTCATTCCCCACATGCCCGTCCCACCCCGGGAATATACACCTTCACTGCTCCACAGTGCATCAATTGCTTCACTTCTCTTCCAGAGCTTCAACAACATGTGAGATCAGAAATTCTCAGAGCTCTGTAGCTGCTGCTGGACTCCCTCCAGGATAAATCACTTTCCCAACAATCTCTCTCATTTGGAGAGAGTTGCTCACGTGTCGGACAACCTGCTTCTTCAATCCACAGGCCTAAAAACCCACCTCTTCAAAACCATAGGCCTGACAACCTGCTTCTTTTGTCCAACTCCTAAGTCAAACAGGTAACCACAATAGAAAAATCAGGTAAGGTAGGGGATGACTCAGCAAAAATACCAGTGAGCGCAAGTTACAGAGGTTCACGATGGCAAAGGGTTCAACAATGACAAAAAATGGTTGATTGCATGCCTACTCAGTTCGTGAGGGAATGGGGCAAAGGATGGCAAGAATCGTGAGTGAACCCCCACAATGATGGTTTTCCACATAACTCTGCATGCGTCATGGATGACACATGGATCTCCAGGAGCTCGTTCCTTTCCACTTGGATTTCGTTCCTCTCCCCAAAGGAACTTAGAATAACAAGGTTTATTTCCCAAGCCTTAGTATTTTAGGAAATACATTATAATATTCCCTTGGGTTAAGCCCTCAAGCTTAGCCTCTTTTTTCTAGCCTCTCAACCCCCTTCCTTTTCCCTTCCTAGTGGAGCTTAGTCCCCCATAACTCTTTCTTCGTGGTTGGTATACACACAACGATGTATTTTTATTAATGATCTGCATATTACATATACAAAAATAGGCTCACTTGCCTTACCATTTAGGCTCTCCGGCCTAATAAACAAATAAGCCTCCCAACTCATAAATACTTGGCTCACCAACCTATAAACTTCATTAAACATCATTACAATTCAGCAGGTGCTCAGCCTTGGGGTATTACAACAATAAATTACACACTAGAATTTAGTGGACACACATACCTAGAAAACATTGGTCTAAGAAAATTACAAATATTGGTAGCTAGTCATGAATTCTCATGTTGCTACTCACAATGTTGAGATGAACAAATGATGACAAGATGTCAAGAAAATGACAAATATTGGTAGCTAGTCATGAATTCTTAAATTGGTGTTCACAATGTTGAGATGACCAAATGGTGGCAAGATGCCTCACACCATTTCTCACGATGCATTGCTCACAATGCTCCTCATGACAAATATTGGTAGCTAGTCATGAATTTTCAAATTGGTGTTCACACTGTTGAGATGACCAAATGGTGGCAAGATGCCTCACACCATTTCTCACGATGCATTGCTCACAATGCTCCTCATGACAAATATTGGTAGCTAGTCATGAATTTTCAAATTGGTGTTCACAATGTTGAGATGACCAAATGGTGGCAAGATGCCTCACACCATTTCTCACGATGCATTGCTCACAATGCTCCTCAACGCACCTCACTCATCTATGGCACTTTAGTTTGCCTCAAACCTCACTCAATCACGACTACTCAATACACCTCTCACCTATGGCACTTCAATGTCAACCCTCACTCAGTTATGACTACTCAATACACCTTAGGCCCTCCTCACACAAGACTCACAACATTTCTCACTCACACGTAGCATGATGCCAAATGCAAAACAATGTATATTCTTCATGACATGGTAACTATTTATAGATATAAATTAGGGTTTTTAAATTTGTTTTATGGTTTTTTAGGGGATCATCATGAAATTGACACAAATAGTGAGAAAACATGCCAAAGATACAAAAATTTGGTGCCCACAAGCTTGGGAGCTTCTTGTCATGCAAAGAGCTTCTACAAGCTCGCTAGACTAGAAGCTTGTTTTCAAGCTCTCATTTCCTTGATGTTAAGCTGCCAAAAAAATTCCAAGTTTTCAAAATCAAACTCCCATTTCCTTGATGTTACGCTACAAAAAAAACTTCCAAATTTTCAAAATCATTCTCAACCAATTGAAAACATTTCATATCCGTTCCCAAACTCCTCAAAACATTAAAATACTATCGTGTGAAACTAAAGTTTTAACAAATCAAATTTTATAAATATTTAAAAAATAAAAAAATAATAATATTAATTTTATATATTATTTAGTTTTTCAAATAAAACATCATTTTTTTTTTTAAATTTAAATTATATCAAATTACATAATATATCATATTTATTCGAAATTGTAACTCTTTTATTCCATAAATATATATAATTTTATAAAATATCAATAAAAATACGAACATATATTTGAAAGATGAAAGATTAAGAAAAATAATAATGTTCTTATGGGTCTACACGCTTACACGGCGTTATCCCTTTGGGCTTGTAGGCTTCTTAGGAAGATTCAAAATTAATACAAGAATATATAAATACTAGGTACTTTATCTTGTTAATTGTGCGTGTATGAATTGTCACATGCATGTGTATGCAATTATCATATGAATTACATACTTTATGAAATTCATAAATCCATGTAATTTACATGGGCTCAATTTACAATTAGATTAGAATATTAGATTAGAATAAGATTAGAATACATTATGGACTTAGTTTAATGGTTAAGAATATATATATATATTTTTTAAAGATTATAGGTTCAAATCTAGAGGGGGTTAGAGTATGTATATCTCTAACAGTTAAATCGTTGTGCAGAGGGGTCCCTTGACCTTAAAAATAGATTATTATTATTATTATAAAGTTTATAACTAAATCCAAAATTACCATGCATGATCTAAAGTACACACAACTTTCTTCATATAAATAAATTACTTTTTCAAAATCCCCAACAATTTTTTGCTTTGAATATCTTTCTTACTTCCTAAGTGGAATTAATGTTCCATGGAAAAGTATCTCTACATATATTCTATGATAATAATAATCAATTTTGCTTTCTTAAAACTACATAAAACATCACTGCTACCTCAACTATGGATTTGATCTGATATTTCTCGTGTTGCAATGATGGCGTTGAGAGTAAATTCCCTTGCTATTACTCATTTTTTTTCCTTAATAATTTAATCTCTTTATCTTTGTTGTCTTTGAATAAACATTATTGTTGAAAAAAGAGGCAAGAAGAGTGGGAGCATTTCTTGAGTAAATGAGTATCACTGCAATAATTTCCATTGTCAACCCAGAGTAAAATTGAGGTTGGCGATGGGGGGTAGCTACTCATGAGATTCCTTTAAGAAGAAAAAAATCCTTAGTCGACTCCGACTTCGGAAGAAAGAGACCAGTGGAGAAAGCAAGCATGCAAAAAAGAGGAAGGACACCAGCATTAATTGAGAGAGAAAGATAATACACACTTGATGAAGAAACAAAGAGAAGAACTAGGAAAATAATGGAAGGGTATAAACCCTCAATTGACTTGTAGAATATTGAAAGAGATAAGAGACAAAGGAGGGCTGAGGTACATGATGTCACAAACATTCATCTATTGAGAAGACAAGAAGTATCAAAGCAATGGGTTGATAGTCTACTAACCCTACCCAAGTTGAGTTTTGAAGACCTGAGAGCAAAAGAGTAAGTAATTATAGTGGTTTTGGAAGCTGTTGTTTTAGTGGAGAAACAAGTCACCATAATGATAATGTTTTTCAAGTCGAGAGATGGAAATCCGTCAAATGAGGAAGAGGACACAACCATGACAACTCTAGAACTAGACGAAGATCTACAAATCTTGGAGGCAGGATTGGGAAGCCTTGCAACTCTTAGATATTACATAAAATATGGAGGTTGATGAGTCATGAACTATGGTACTTACTACACCAAATACCATGAGGTGAAGTCTCACTATTAATGAAATCCTTCAATGCCACTTGCATGTTAAATATGGTCTAGCATCAATTTGGAGTCAAATAGACAAATATGGACAAGTTATCGACATAATTGTGATTCAACAACCATGAAAGGCAATTGGATAAAAATTATACATGGAGAATGTAAAAATAACTTGGTTATACAATTCAAGGATCTCACGGGAGTTCCCCCCAGTGGATTTAATATTAGAGGAAGTTCAAACACCATAGATTAAGGGTCGCGACAAAGAGACAAGATCGAGAAAGAATAGTATAGTAGAATATAAAGATCAACATTGTTAGAATAAATCGAACAAGATTGTTGTAGTCAACAACCACTTGATCAAAATACAAATAAGTCATAGTGGAAGACAACAATGGGAAATTTGAATAAGTGGAATCCCACTCGACTACTTACGCCACCACCACCACTGTTGAGTATGTGATTTTCGAAAAATATTCCACACATCAATGTTAGACATCTTCCTCTATATGGGGGCGATGAAGACCCCAAGAGGCATTGGTTTATATGTGAGAAAACATGGGACACATCGGACATTACAGATGAAAGGAAGAAGATGGCACAATTTGGGTTCATTAAGAATAAGATCTCTGATCTAGTTTATGAACTTTCTGAAGGGCCATAATATAAGTAAAGATGACATTAAACAAGGATTTTTAGCATTTTTCAAAACCCAAGATTTAAGCATTTCACAACCCCAAAAATAAAGAAGGTCAAGCAAATTCTTGGTGAATCAATTAGAGATTATGATAAAAAGTTTAAGGATCCACTGATCTAGATTCCTTGTACAATTGATAATGATCTACTTGTGCACTAGTTCATCGTTGGGTTGCTTCTAATAATTAGGGCACCATTGAGGATGTACGAGATTAAATCTTGCGATGCTGTCCTTAGGAAAGCACAACAAATAGAGTCTAATGATGATGCAATAACCTTGTTGTTGGGTAGAACATTGGAGGAAAATATGCATATGATGCAAAGATCAATCTGAGACATAGCAATGAGAAGATTAAATTTCACAACTTATATGAATGATGGACACACAAAATATGAATGTAAATAAATGAAGTTGACTAACAAACACTGGGATGTCAAAGTAGTGCATATTGAGTATTTTTGTGATATTTGTGAAGGCATGATGAACCATTTTATAAGAGAATACATGGACAATTTGAAAAATGTCAAACAAAGTGGTGTGCTATCTATGAAGAACCCACTCATAGTATGTTGGATTTCCAACTCAATGATAGAAATAAACCTAACTACCAATTTATATACCATTCCCAAGCTATAGATCGAAACTAGGCTCGATGGACAAGGCTATCAAGGAAGAGGCGATGGAGGTTAATACAGAAAAGGTGATTACAGAGGTTGAGGTCAATATGTAGGTCAAGGGGGTTGCAATAGTGGTTAGGGATCATATACTAGAAATAATTGCTTCGCATGTTATAAGGAAGATCATTTAAGTCCAAATTGCCCACCGAAGGACAAAAATAATTGAACATTTTTCACTAAATGTGGTGTAGGAGACCATTCATTGGAGGACTACCCAATTATGCTTGAGAATATTATGAATAAGAAGAATGTTAACCTTCTACACTACCTCCCGAAGCATAAATCATTAAACTCTAAAGATTTACATGTGGCCACTAGGCTTGGCATGTAGAGGGGAGAAGATGTATTTCCACAAAGAAACCTTATTATAAAACCTAGGAGAAAAGATACAAGAATGTTCCCCAATCCACAAAAGAAAAGAGAAATTATGAATGAAGCTAGGGGGATATTTAGAGGTTTGGCTAAAGAAGAAAATCCAAAGGAAGCCAAACACAAGAACCATCACAAGGATAAAACACTATGTTGGAATAATTCCTTGATCTTTTAAGTGAATAAGAATTAGTTGCAAGACTACTGGAACTAATGGAAATCTTGAAAAACTGTAAGAAGGGTGATAAGATGATTGAGAACCTGTGCCAATTGAATCAAGAGGAAAGACTTGTTGATGACTATGATTTCAAGTCTACATGGAAATAAAGGGATACTTTGTTTTGAAGATTGTGGTTGAATTTGGATCATAGGTAAACATTTTTCCAAAAGAAACATGGATAGAGATGGGGAATCTTGACCTAGTTAGGTCTATAATTTTTTTGAAATTAGCATATCAGAGATTTGTTGAACCCATTATGTTGCTCAAAGGTATGGGAATGAATAGTATGGGAATGAATAATATGGGAATAACAATTGTGGTTGACTTTGAAGTAATCAAATTGGTCGAGGGCATGATAATGCATGCAAGATTGGTAGGAACATTGTGGGGTCCAAGAATGAAGGAAACATTATCCCTTGAAACAAAAAAATAAAATTAAAAAGGAAACAAAAGAATAATACTAATACCCTAGATCTGAAAGAAGGAAAGCCTTGGTCAGAGCCATGCGACAAGGATGATGAAATAAGGTAAATCTACCAAGTAATGAGACAAAATCAAATCAAATATCATAGGTGAATTGGACTTGGCATCACCCATGTTCACTAGTCAAATTTGGATATAGAACTATATGATTGGCAGATGGAGAATTATGAATAAAGAGTGAGAGATTGTTGGACAATTGAAGTTATACCAAGGGACAATTTTAGAACTTTCTTTTTCGTTAGGGCAGTGCCCACTATTTATGAAAATATAATTAGACAATACCCTAGTTTAATGCCTACATTCGCAAAATCAATGGCATTCCATCCATTGATATTTATATAGTGAGAATCCCCTATTGTGCACATTAACCAAGTAATTTTTTTTATGAGAGCAAGGTTAGTTGCAAAGTTTAGTGCAGTCATTTAGAGGATACTCTGCTTGTCGGTGGGGTACTCATGCCCCTTGATTGCAAACTTGGAAAATCGTGATGTTGTATTTTGTAGAGAGGTTTAGAGAAAAGAAGTTGATAGCAACAACACAAATTGAAAATTTCAAGCCTAGGTTCGACCCAACCAAACACATTGGGGAATGAACAAAATTATGGTGAAGGATTAGGTATCGTGGTGAAAGGGTTTGGATACATATGTTTCCTAACACTTTGAAAGACCTACCTTATAGGTGGTATAAATTTGAAGAAGTTAGAGGGGATATATGGAGTCTGAAGAATTTAAGAGAAAAATTTATAAATGATTTTTCCTTTGTATTAGCGGAAGTGGAACCTAAAGAAGTAGCGAGAGAAATGATAGAGTTAATTGAGAAAGCAATCATCGATAATACAAAATAAAAGGGAAATTTGAATGTTGACATAGGGTCGATGTCAACTTGTAACAAAATCTCATGCTAGGAAAAAGCGCAAAATAGTAAAAAAGCAAGAGGAATTGAAATGAAAAATGAAATTTTTCTAAGAAAGAGATTTAGGTGGAGAAGAGATCATTCAAAAGTTATAAACAAAGTAAAATTTGTGTTAAAAGTGTCAAACCAACCTGAATTAGAAAATGAAGATTGACTACCCACCCATGTATAACAAAATCGAGGAAGGCAGTAGAAAATTAGTTGATTCAAAGGCACCATGATGGATGGATGTTGATTTGAAAATCATAGAAGTCGACATCTCAAAAGATGGTTGACTTTTTTTTGTTTGTTAATTGGTCTGAACCTTCTTGGCATCGGGATTAACCTTTGGCTTGAGAAACCGCGACTCAGGGGCATCTAAGCCGTCAAAATTACCCGGGGATCGCACCCGGCCTAAGCCACACCAACCCTTAACATGGTTGGATTTTTTTGTCCCCGCAGGTTTCGAACCGGTGACTTTTCAACATGGAGTGGCTTAACAACACACTCCATCACCGACTGTCCTACACCTCGAGGACCTCAAAAGATGATTGATTGAGGATGATAAAAATTGGAGATTATTAGTCAACCTATTGAAGGAGTACCAATCTAATGGTTTTCCAAAGATTATAAGTATTTAAAGAGTTTGGTCAAAGAGATGGGGGAGATTAAAATTGACCTCATTCCAAATGCTAAACCAATGAAGAAAATACCCTACAAATTAGGTCATACGTATAAGGAAATTATACAAACAAAAATAAAAAATTTATTGGTAGCAAGCATCGTCTATCCTATAGAAAAGTTGGAGTGGGATAGCCACATGGTTGTTTAGCTGAAGAAACATGACCCAAAGAAACTAAGGATCCGTTTTAATTTTAGGGCATTAAACAAAGTAACCCTTACCTACCCCTTCTCGATCCCATCATAGAAGAAATTATTAACGAAGTAGAAAGTCATGAATGCTACTTATTTTCCAACACGTTTTCAAGGTATAACCATGTACCTATTGCAAAGGAATACTAGATGAAAAACACATTTCTATTTGGGTCACATTCCTACAAAGTTATGCCATTTGGATTGAAGAATCCCCCTGCCGTCTTCCATAGGATAGTGGTTAAAGAATTCGAGGAGTACATTTATAAAACTATGGTGGTGTACTTTGAAAACTAGATGATACAAAATTCAATGAAAAATCACATACACTGTCTCTGACTAATGTTGAAATGATGTCAATAGGTCCAACTATACTTGAACATAAATAGATGAATATTTGGCATTGGTATACTTCTAGGTCACGTGATTTGCAAGAAAAAGATCACAGTCGACATGGAAAACACAAAAGTTATACTCAACTTGAAATCTCCTGTAAACCCAAATGGAAAATGAATATTTTTGGGTCCCATGGGCTACTATAAAAAAATTATTAGACACTATTCAATTAAAACATTTATAATGGATGAGCTCTTGAAGGCTGGCGTAGAATTTATTTGGAGCAAGGATTGTACATAGTCATTTGAAACATTGAAAAGAAACTTGTTTGAAACACTGAAAAGAAACTTGTTTGAAACACTGAAAAGAAACTTGTTTGAAACACTGATTCTTATATTTCCTGACTGGATGGAGAAGTTTCATGTGCATGTCGATGCATTTAGTATAGTAGCTGATGCCATTTTAGCACAACTAGGAGAAGAAGGAGTTGATTGAAAATTGAATAAAGCAAAAATAAATTATTTGATTACAAAAAGAGAGGGGATTGCGATGATATCTTCTCTATAGAAGTTTAGACACTATTCATTGGCCAACCCCTTTATTTTTTACATAGAACACTAGGATGTAAAATAACTGCTCAACAATCCAGTGCATCAAGGAATAATATGTATATGGCTCTTAATTTTTTAGGAGTTTGAATTTTAACTGATAGTTTGATGAGAGAAAGTAAATGTTGGTCTCAATCACCTTTCGCGAGTCAAAATGCATAACATGTAAAACTTTAAGCCCTGAAACGTAGATCTATGAGATTCCTAGTCCATCAATTCACCAAGTATGATGAGTTGGAATATGAAAATGGTGAAATGCTTCATAAATAAGTGGCTTGGTGTATGTGTGATCAACTCATTAAAACTTTAATGATCATTTCTAGAGTAAATGTATTAAGTAGATCCTAAACTGTAAAAAAAAAGCTTTGAGGCATAATTTAGACCTAATTAACCATCTATTGAATAAATATACAAATATTATGAATTAAACCATTAGATCTGAGAAACAATGAAAATCATTTCAAAGTTCAAGCATGAAAAAGTGAACGATTTGCAAATGAAATTCAAGTCTAAATAGATCTAAACATTAAGCTTATAAGACTTCAGAAAATACAATATAGATCTAAATATAGGATAAGTTGAAACCCTAGATTGATTGAAACATAAAATGAAAGGGAAAAAATAAAGTTTGAGTTGAATAAATCAACGCAAAGACCAGTTTTTGGTAGCTTGGGCTATGGGGTCACTAATATAGCTTGAATATTTTTTCTCACTTATCTGATGTGTTGAAGTTATATGCACCATATAAGGATTTCCCTATAAGCATCAACATGCATCCTATGTATTGAAGTCACATGCACCACTAAAGGATCACCCTATGAGAATCAAACTAAGGTATTTTAATATTTACAAATAACTAGGGGAGACTAGTGATATGAGAATCTATTCTAAGTACTACAAATGAACTACATAAATAGTCCTAGAACAAAAACTTAGAGCCACTGGACATCCAAGTTTAATGATTCAATACTAAATATAAAGAAATCAAATAGGGTAAGGCAAGATGGACTATATCGTACATGACTCATTTAACTTGTAAAAACACCTTTCTTGGTTTGTAGTAAATCTTTCCTCCTAATACATCCGCACATACAAATACCCACAATATTCCTAGAATAATATTCAAGCAAGATAACAATATACAATAGATTTAGAAAAGTAGGACATGATTTTTCCAATTATCTCCAACCAAGTTACAATGAAGAAGATGCCTCTCTTATATAGATGAGGTGCTTCATAAAACCATGGGTAAAAAAATTGTGTAAATACAAAGCCATAAGCTCATACAAGGTGCTCTAGCAAAACCATGGGTAAATGCAAGAGGCACCCTCAATACCATGTTCTAAAACCACTCCAAGCCAATAAAATAATAAATCATGAAATGACCACATCAACCAACTCCAACATGTGAGTGGAATAGTCAAAGAGAAGAGGCTTTCTCCACAAAATGTTCTAACAACCCAAACATGTGGAATCAAGTGGGATGTCGAGTGGTCAAAATGTGATGATTTTTTTCTTACGACAAATTTAAAAAATTCCATAACTATGTCATGTTTTCCTCAATTTTCTATTATGATCACATTTTGGAAATCCCAAGGTCGTTCTACATTTAATGGCATTGGTTTGGTAGAATTCTAGGCACTCGGTTAAAATTAAATTCTCCTAAAGCTAGTCACCCTCAAAACATTGTGCTCTAACCACATCAACAACCTCCATAAATGGTCCAAGAAAGAATGTGTGCCCTCCATGAGTGTTATAGGATTAATCGGTAAATGCAGACATAAACTGATCTCCCTAGCTTCACTTTGAAACTAGAACAAAACAAGACAATGCATTACTCTTTCATTAGATTTCAATTATCAAATGGGAAATGGATCTAGAACATACCTTTTAAATATCGAAGATCCGACTTCTCCAATGCAATCCAAGCTTCGTCACGAGGCTTATGGAGAAATATCTTCAAAGAAACACAAGCCAATGAAGACAAGAACAACATAGTCTACTTGATCTGAAACTATGTATGTGATCAAGGAATCATACAATATAGACAAATAAGATTCATATAGGAAAGAAAAGTGCATCTGTATTAAATAATAGAAAGAAAGATTACAACCAAAGCCTTGATGTTGTAAGGTCCCTTCCAACAGTTCCTTTCTTCCCACACACTTCTTACTCCATGGATTCTGTGGCTATAGATTTGAAAGTCACTAAAAGTCTATCTTGATAAAGAAAATCCCAACGCCACTCTAACCAACATAACAATCTCAAGCCAAATTTCCAATCTACAAGCTCAAGAACTTTCCAAACTAATCAAGCTAACTTTATCCATGAGATTTCCTCTCCTTTTATAAGATGAAGAGGCTAAGGTGAGGAGGATAGGATGATCCCACTAAATCATGAAAGCAGGTAAGATCCAAACCATTCAGAGGCCACCTCACAATAAAATCTTCTCCTTCTAGAAGCATCAAGAAGATGCTTGTTTTTCCCACGTACAGAAATCGTCGCACCCTAGCTATAGTGCAGCCTACGACAATGTCATAGTCTAGCTTTAGAACAGGGTGTAGCAATCAGGCATCATCGTACCCTGTGTATAGTGCAGCCTGCGACGATCTTCCTTAATAGGGTTTTTACAAAGGAAAATACAATTTCTTCTCTCAGGCAAAGTTCTTTTCTCTTCTTTCTACAGGAATTCAGGCCACTGATCCTTCTAAAGACAAAGGATAGGTTTACATCATTAACGGTCATAAGGGTGATGAAAATAATGTGTAATAGAGAGCCCCCCAAAGTATGAAGTTAGAACATAGTGATAGCTGAAATACTTTGCTCAGTGTGTGTAGGGAACAACGAACAGTCGGTCGGAGACCTGCCAACAAACAAGGAAATACAATACAATAATATATCATCATTGAGGTAGGCATTCCCATACTTAGAATACAAATGAATCAAAACATGAATGCTGACATGCGAAGATCCATGTCAAGTAATACAGGTCATGGCCACCAAACATACATTATGGATCCATGCCAATATGACTCAAATATGAACATAGCCACCAAAAATACACTATGGATCTATGTGTTAAACACTCAAATTTGAACATAGCCATGAGACATACAATGTGGATCTATGCGATAGTACAATCTGAATATACTCCAACGCAACCTGAATCTATCATAAAAGATTTAAGGTCTTCATCTCCATCACTCTATAGTACTAATCTAACCATGCGAATACATGTGCTGAAGTCGAACATGGTAGAAACCACTTGATTACCGGTCATTAGTGTATACCATTAACAAGTGTGAGGGAAATCACCATTAATGTCAATGAATCATAAGGTACACTAGTACAATCCAACGAATGTGAATCAATGAGCTGAGGTCGAACACTCGGTGGAATCTCCCGATCAGGGGTCAATAATGAAAACCCACTATCGAAAGTGAGGAAACCTGCCATTGAGGCATGAAAGTTCCAAGGTACCAATTAGTTTCTAAGTCTAATTCCTAGATAATGAGTTGAAGTTGATAGGAAAAGACTCGTCACAAGAAGGCCATAATGTATCCCCCATTAATGACACGAAACTGGTAACCAGATTTGAAGTAGATCAGAGTAACCAATGATTTAGGACTGACTTAGGGATGGCCGATGCAATAGAAGGCTTTAAGGATTGTAGAAATGGCCAACGCAAAAGAAGGATTTACGGGTTGAACTTCTCTTTGAACATATTGACGACACCACAACTGTCTTGGAAACACTGACTCAACAACAAGGATCACAGACCAATTTGTAATCTTATAAAAGAGTATGATCAAGAGACAATCATATTTTCGAACCTAGGCATAAAGGGAGTGAAAGGGTGTCATGTTCAAAGGTGACTCTTTCATAGAATACAGATTTAGATACATTTCTTTCCCAATTCCCCCCCACCATTTTTGGCGAGTACCTCTTTATTTTTACAGAAGCTTGAGGAGGATAACATATTCTTGAACTGTAATCTCATCCTTTGGATGAGTCCCTTGGAGTATGTTTAGTGAACCCTAGGAAGGAGTGGTTCAATCCCATATGGGACTTTCGATGTTTGTTTTACGAGTCTAAAGAAATAAAATTCAGGGTTTTTTCATACTTAGAGAGTTTGAAAAACACTAAAAGGAAACTCCAAAATGTCCTTTTTTGTAAAGTAGTCCGATGAGACCAAAAAAGAGATAAACTATCGCTCAACAGACGTGCTTTCTAATACTTTAACGAGTGTGAAAAGAACAAGATCACTCGCCAATCTTTTCATGTTTAGAGAGTCTGAAAAGAGGTTAAAGGGAACTCCAAGGGGTTTCTTTTTCGTATAACCTTTACCAGTCCGAAAAAGTGATAAAAGTATAGTCGGTTACATTCTCACGTATTTACGAGCGCGAGAAAGAACAAAGACAAAGCTCGGTAACTTATTCTCATGTATTTACAAGCATGAGAAAGAACAAAGACTAAGCTTGGTAACTTGTTCTCATGTATTTACGAGCATGAGAAAGAACAAATACTAAGCTTGAGATTGTTTTCATTTTTACGCAAGATTTAAAACAAAACAAAACTATGCTTGGGATAGATTTTATTTTTTCACAAGCTTAAAACTAAACAAAACTATGCTTGGACCTGGTTTCATTTTTACACAAGCTTGAACCAGAGGAAACTATGCTTGAGGTAGGTGGTTTCATTTTTTACAAAGCTTGAACAAGAGAAAACTATGGTTGTGACTTCCCAACGCATGGTTGGTACTTAGCCCCTAGCTTAAGAAGCTAGTGGCTTAACACTAGCATGAAGTACAGAGGCTGGAAGAAAATGCCCCCCAAGCTTTGTTTCGTCCAACTGCGAAGGTGAATGGAATGAAGCTTCAAATACTAGATGAAGGACTTGACTCAAATAGAGAGGGGGAAAACTATTTCATTTTTTAACGAGCTTGACACAGGAATAAGAACTATGCTCGAGAATCTAGGATCAATCCCCATACCTTTGTTTCATTTTTTAATGAGGTTTCCATAGAGATGCAAAAATATCCTCATAGATGGTTTCATTTTTTAATGAGCTTGAAATCAGAAAACCATGCTCAAGGCTGGTTTCATTTTTTAATGAGCTTGAAATTAGAAAACCATGCTCAAGGCCGGTTTCATTTTTTAATGAGCTTGAAATTAGAAAACCATGCTCAAGGCAGTTTCATTTTTTAATGAGCTTGAAATCAGAAAACCATGCTCAAGGCTGGTTTCATTTTTTAATGAGCTTGAAATCAGAAAACCATTCTCAAGCTGGCTGATTTCATTTTTTAATGAGCTTGAAATCAGAAAACCATGCTTAAGGCTCTCTTCTTGATCATGGATTCCAAGAGGATAGTGCTATGGAAGGACACCATGTCAAGGAACAAAACTCGGTCATGGCCTCCAAGAGATCTTCATTGGATGGAAGAAACACACTCTGGAAGGAACACATGTCGAGGGCCGCGATAGGGGTAAGGAGGTCAGGATCCAATAGCCCTACTGAAGAGATCCCCATGTCAACTACCGGATCTAAGTCATAAGAGATTGAACTTACAACGAGAGGCTCATCTTCATCGACAGGTGAAGGCATGGGGGAAAACACCACATAATTGACCTGTGGCAAGGGCAATACCGTATGCATATAAGAACCATTTAGGGAGGTCATCAAGGTCAAGTCAGGACCAACAAATGAAAGTTGATCAATAGTCACAATCCTTCTATCGTGACGGAAATATATCACACGAAAAAGAGTGGACACAATAGCTTTCATGGCATAGACATAATCTCGCCCAAGGAGTAAAGCGGTATCCAAGGGGTCTTGGACTACCATGATGTCAATAAAGACAGTTTTCCCTCCCAATGTTATAGGAAATTGAGGAAGGGTCCCTATAGGTTGAATGGTTATTCTGTTAAAATCTAGCAGATTCTGCGTAATCGAGGCAAGCCGAGGACAACCCAAAGCTTTCCAAGCAAAAGAGAACAAAATACTAACGGATGCACCTTCATCTATCAATGTCTGAGGAACGTCCTGACCATAAACGTGCACTGTAATCTGGAAATGAATGTGAGAGGGAAGACGAGGTCCAGTTAGCACACCCCAATCAAAAAGGATGGCCTCATTACTTGGAGGAGGTTCGACGGGAGAAGGAGGAATACCCCCTGGCATGGTAGATTTTGTATCAACAAGAAAAATGTGAGCAGTATCGGGTTTACTCTCAAGCGGGAGAGTAGGATCAACTGATGACAAGATCAGATAGACCACTTGGGTGGCATTCTACAATGGGAGAATGGGGTCGACGGATGGCAATAGATTGACCGTTTGGGTTGCACTCTCTAACGGGAGAGTGGGTTCGACCGAGGATGGGATCAGATCAACCACTTTGTCAAGTGGTACAACTAAGGACGTGACCAGATTGTCTACATGATGAATCAAACTGACCAACGAAGGGACCAAATTGATAATTCCATCAACTACAGGTGGGTCGAGAGTAAGCTTAGGGTAAGCAGCTGGAAGTTGAGGCTGTGAAACAGTCACGTCTTCCAGGAATTTCAAGGCTTCGTCCATACGAGAGAAAAGGTGAGTTAGATGACTCCCTTTGCATATTGAGACTAGTTGACGGGAGGTCATCAACATGTTGTTCAGAGGCCGACGACGTGGACTGGAAAATGTGTGTGGACCATGCTTCTATAACCTTGGATAGACCAGGGCAATCTTTAATAAGATGGCTACCCTTACAAAGCCTGCAAGGGTACTTGGGCTTACAGGTTTGGGTTGTCTGGGCATCATCAACACTCCCAACATGATTATCAATAACCAGTTGTTTTCCAACATGTTTGACAGTGGTTGTAAATTTTGACCCTTGCTTATGTTTCTTCTTCTTATTCTTCCTTTTCTTCTTCTTCTTATCCATCGAGTTACTAGCTTTATAGATTTCACTCAGCAAAGAAGATGAAATGGAAGAAGACCTTGAAAGTGAAGAAGGTGAAGAAGATATTATTGGTGAAGAAGGTGAAGGATCAACATGAGGTTGATGTTCTTGGGGGGAAGTGCTTACAACCAAAGCACTTACTGCATTCAGGATTACTTGAGTGGAAAACAACCACACCGACAATCCAATCGTGAGGCCTGGAAAGCTCAAAGTAGCGATGTGAGGAGGACTAATGTTTTCGTAAGAAGGAAAAACAAAAGGTTCCCCTGGAGCAGGGGTCCCTTCATTAGTCATTTCAGGAAATGACGCCATATAATTAAATATCCAACCTAGATTCTGCTAGGGAAAACAAACAACACATGCTAAAAATCTAGGAAGCAAACAAACAAACAAAACCTTCTTACAATGAACACACTAGTTGGTGATGAAATCAGACATCGCGAGGACAATGTAAGAAGGGGATGAGATAGAGAAGGTGGAAAAGTTACGTTGATGACCTGCTTAACGGACTTACACCTTGGTGCAAGCTCCCACACATAAACATGGGTATACCCTCCAAGGAGCCCGAGTGAGTTTGGCCAACGTCAATTAAAGGTACCATGAAGACTCGCCCTTCCACAGTCACCTCGTGTAATGACCCTAAAGAGATAGACCACTAAGGTTACCAATTACTCCAATGATGTATGGGGAAACAATCGATAGTCCGATCCACATGCAAAGGTAGGGTATCTAGCCCGAAATAAACTCAAGGAGCTCCCACACACAAACGTGGGTATACTCTCAATTGACCCCCAATAATACGCGCAATCTCTACAGTATGACCGACAAAGCAGGGTAAGTTAATCTTTCGGTCCTATTGCGAACTCGTGATTGACCCTTGTGTTAGAAGGGCTTCCCAGGACAAAATGTAATAAGTGGATTTAAACTCTCCCTATCACAAGATACTATGTATGTTTGCAGATTTGGAAATTTATCTTTCACGCCTATTCCAAAACCCTACAACTAATCTAATGTAGGTTTGCTACGAGAAAATATAAAAATGTCTAAACAATTTTTATAAGCGCTTTATTTTTAAGGTTGTTGTTACTCAAGAGGAAAATGGTGTGGACTAAATGATGTTTTGACTGACTCTAAACAATGCAAAGAAATGATAATGTAAATATTTCACTTCGATGAAAGCTATATTACGAGAAGGAGAAAATGTTTATCATTCCCATATGCACAATGTCCCAAAATTTTATTAAACTCATCAATATCAAGATTCTCAAGAAATGAACCAAAGAGAATGTACACCAATACACGATTCTTCAGAACTCAAGACCAAAAAATGCCAAAAATCATGCAATTTCACTAATTCAAATGAAAAGATGCCCCCAATCTAATGCAAAGCAAGAAAGTAAATTTCTTTGTTTCAAAGATAGCTAAAAGCAATAGCAAATCTCTATAAAACAAACCAACCCAAACAAATTTTCTTTTAAAATGAACTATTCAGAAAAAGAAGTATTCTTTCGCTAAACCATTCTAAAGAAAAACAATGCTTTGTAACTGAAAGACACTCAAAGAAATAGATCAAACATTTCAAAAGAAAACAAGCTAAAACCAAGAAAAGATGGCTAAAAGCAACTCAAGGACTATCAAATAGATTGTAAACAGATTATAATCAAACCCAAAAAATCACCCCAGAACCTATATCACAGATCTGGGCAAGAAAAACCATCAAAAATAATTTTTTCCACAATCACCACAGGCTATAGACCAACGCAGAGCGACGACCCTTGATCGTCGCAGGCTAGAGAAAAAATACAGTGCAGAGACACTACACTGTGTCAAAAAGGTAGTGTGCATCGGTCCTAGATCGTCGCACTGTCCCTCAAAGTAGGGTGCGGCGATCAAATGAAAATGGAAAAAATAAAAAGCATGAAGGATTTTCCAGTGAAGTTTAATAGTAAGAGAGTCAAGCTGGATATCCCAGTGACTTAGAAAACATAACCCAAGCAATCAAATTAAGAAAACAAGGCAAACTAGGAAAAACATTCATTCCCCAGTACAGTCGCCAATTTTGTTATAGGATTAATCAGTAAATGCAGACATAAACTGATCTCCCTAACTTCACTATGAAACTAGAACAAAACAAGACAATGCATTACTCTTTCCTTAGATTTCAATTATCAAATGGGAAATGGATCTAGAACATACCTTTTAGATATCGAAGATCCGACTTCTCCAATGCAATCCAAGCTCCGTCAAGAGGCTTATGGAGAAATATCTACAAAGAAACACAAGCCAACTAAGAGAAGAACAATAGATTCTACTTGATCTGAAAATATGTATGTGATCAAGGAATCATACAATATGGACAAATAAGATTCATATAGGAAAGAAAAGTGCATCTGTATTAAATAATAGAAAGAAAGATTAAAACCAAATCCTTGTTGTCATAAGGTCCCTTCCAACATTTCCTTACTTCCCACACACTTCTTGCTCCATAGATTCTGTGACTATAGATATGAAAGTCACTCAAAATCTATCTTGACAAAGAAAATCCCAACGCCACTCCAACCAAGCTAACAATCTCAAGCCAAATTTCCAATCTACAAGATCAAGAACTTTCCAACCCAATCAAGCTAACTTTCTCCATGAGAGCTCCTCTCCTTTTATAAGATGAATAGGATAATGTGAGGAGGTTAGGATGATCCCATTAAATCATGAAAGCGAGTAAGATCCAAACCGTTTGGAGGCCACCTCACCATAGAAGCTTCTCCTTCTAGAAGCATCGAGAAGATGCCCATTTTTCCCATGTACAGAAATCGTCGCACCCTAGCTATAGTGCAGCCTGTGATGACATCACAGTCTAGATTTAGAGAAGGGTGCGACAATCAGGCATTGCCCTACCCTATGTATAGTGCATCCTGCGACGATCTTCCTTAATAGGTTTTTTACAAAGGAACATACAATTTCTTCTCTCAAGCAAAGTTCTTCTCCCTTCTTTCTTCAGGAATTCAGGCAGCTAATCCTTCTAAAGACAAAGGATATGTTTACATGATTAACGATTATAAGGGTGACAAAAATAATGTGTAAAAGAGAGCCCCCCAAAGTATGGATTTAGAACATAGTGATAGCTGAAATAATTTGTCGAGTGTGTGTAGGGAACAAGGAATAGTCGGTCGGAAACCTGCCAACAAACAAGGAAATACAATACAATAATATATCATCACTGAGGTAGGCATTCCCATACTCAGAATACAAATGAATCAAAACATGAATGCCAACATGCGAAGATACATGTCAAGTAATACAGGTCATGGCCACCAAACATACACTGTGGATCCATGCCATTATGACTCAAATTTGAACATAGCCACAAAAAATACAATGTGGATCTATGTGTTAAAGACTCAAATTTGAACATAGCCATGAGACATACAATGTGGATCTATGCGACAATACAATATGAATATACTCCAATGCAACATGAATCTATCATAAAATATTTAGGGTCTTCATATCCATCACTCTATAGTATGAATCTAACCATGCGAATACATGTGCTGAAGTCGAACATGGTAGAAACCTCTTGATTACCGGTCATTAATGTATACTATTAATAAGTGCAAGGGAAATCACCATTAATGTCAATGAATCCCAAGGTACACTAGTACAATCCAACAAATGTGAATCAATGAGCTGAGGTTGAACACTCAGCGGAATATCTCAATCATGGGTCAATAATGAAAACCCACTGTCGAAAGCGAGGAAACCTGCCATTGAGGCATGCAAGTTCCAAGGTACCAATTAGTTTCTAAGTCTAATTCCTGGATAATGAGTTGAATTCGATAGGAAAAAACTCATCACAGGAAGGCCATAATGTATCCCCCATCAATGACATGAAACAGGTACCAGATTTGAAGTAGATCAGAGTAACCAGTGATTTAGGTCTGACTCAGGGATGGCCGACGAAATAGAAGGCTTTAAGGACTGCAGAAATGGTTGATACAATAGAAGGCTTTAAGGACTGCAGAAATGGTCGACGCAATAGAAGGATTTCTAGGTTGAACTTCTCTTTGAACATATTGATGACACGACAACTGTTTTGGAAACACTGACTCAACAACAGGGATCACAAACCAATTTGTAATCTTATAAAGGAGTATGATCAAGAGACAAGCATATTTTCCAACCTAGGCACAAAGTGAGTGAAAGGGTGTCATGTTCAAAGGTGTCTCTTTCATAGAATACAGGTTTAGATACATTTCTTTCCCAATTTCCCACCACCATTTCTGGGGAGTACCTCTTTATTTTTACACAAGCTTGATGAGGATAACATATGCTTGACTTGTAAGCTCATCCTTTGGATGAGTCCCTCAGAGTGTGTTTAACGAACCCTAGGAAGGAGTGGTTCAGTCCCATTTGGGCCTTTCGATGTTTATTTTACGAGTCCAAAGAAAGAAAACTCAGGGGTTTTTCATATTTAGAGAGTCTGAAAAACACTTAAAGGAAACTCCAAAATGTCCTTTTTCGTAAAGTAGTCTGATGAGACCGAAAAAGAGATAAACTATCACTCAACAGACACACTTTCTAATACTTTAACGAGCATGAAAAGAACAAGATCGATCGATAGTATTTTCATGTTTAGAGAGTCTGAAAAGAGGTTAAAGGGAACTCCATGGGGTTCCTTTTTTGTATAACCTTTATGAGTCCAAAAAAGTGATAAACGTATACTCGGTTACATTCTCACATATTTACGAGCACGAGAAAGAACAAAGAATAAGCTCGGTAACTTATTTTCATTTATTTATGAGCATGAGAAAGAACAAAGACTAAGCTCGGTAACTTATTCTCATGTATTTACGAGTATGAGAAAGAACAAAGACTAATCTCGGGATTGTTTTCATTTTTATGCAAGCTTTAAAACAAAACAAAACTATGCTTGGGATAGATTTTATTTTTTCACAAGATTAAAACTAAACAAAACTATTCTTGGACCTGGTTTCATTTTTACACAAGCTTGAACAAGAGGAAACTATGCTTGAGGTAGGTGGTTTCATTTTTTACACAATCTTGAACCAGAGAAAACTATGGTTGCGACTTCCCAATGCATTGTTGGTACTTAGCCCCCATCTTAAGAAGCTAGCAGCTTAACTTCAGCATGAAGTCCAGAGGTTGGAAGAAAATTCCCCCCAAGCTTCGTTTCATCCAACTACGAAGGTGAATGAAATGAAGCTTAAAATACTAGATGAAGGACTTGACTCAAATAGAGTGGGGGAAAATTATTTCATTTTTTAACGATCTTTACACAGGAACAAGAACTATGCTCGAGAATCCAGGTTCAATCCCCAGACCTATGTTTCATTTTTTAACGAGGTTTCTACAGAGATGCAAAAATATCCTCATAGTTGGTTTCATTTTTTAACGATATTGAAATCATAAAACCATGCTCAAGGCTGGTTTCATTTTTTAATGAGCTTGAAATCAGAAAACCATGCTCAAGGCAGGTTTCATTTTTTAATGAGATTGAAATAAAAAAACCATGCTCAAGGCTAGTTTCATTTTTTAATGAGCTTGAAATTAGAAAACCATGCTCAAGGCTCTCTTCTTGATCATGGCTTCCAAGAGGACAGTGCTCTAGAAGGACACCATGTCAAAGGACAAAAATCGGTCATGGCCTCCAAGATATCTTCACTGGATGGAAGAAACACACTCTGGAAGGAACACATGTCGAGAGCCATGATAAGGGTAAGGAGGCCAGGATCCAATAGCCCTACTGAAGAGATCAACATGTCAACTACTGGATCTAAGTCATAAGATATTGATATTACAATGAGAGGCTCATCTTCATCGGCATGTGAAGGCATGGGTGGCAATGCCACATAATTGACCTGTGGCGGGGGCGATACCATTTGCATATAAGAACCATTTAGCGAGATCATCGAGGTCAAGTCAGGACCAACAAATGAAAGTTTATCAATAGTCACAATCCTTCCATCGCAAGGGAGAGATATCACACGAAAAAGAGTGGACACAATAACTTTTATGGCATAGACATAATCTCACCCAAGGAGTGAAGTGAAATCCAAGGGGACTTGGACTACCATGCCATCAATAAAGACAGTTTTCCCTTCCAATGTTATAAGAAACCGAGGAAGGGTCCCTAAAGGTTGAATGGTTCTTCTATTAAAAGCTAACAAATTTTGCGTAACCAAGGCAAGTTGAGGACAATCCAAAGCTTGCCAAGCAAAAGAGGACAAAATACTAACAGACACACCTTCATCTATTAGTGTCTGAGGAACGTCTTGACCACAAACCTACACTATAATATGGAAAGGGATGTGAGAGGGAAGACGAGCTCCAATTAGCACACCCCAATAAAAAAGGATGGCCTCATTAATTGGAGAAGGTTCCAGGGGAGAAGGGGGAATACCCCTCGTCACGGTAGATTCTGTATCAACGAGAAAAACGTGAGAAATATCTGGTTTAATCTCGAGCGGGAGAGTAGGATCAATCGATGATGAGATCAGATTGACCACTTGGGTGGCATTCTCCAAGGGGAGAATGGGGTCGAAGGATGGAAACAAATTGACCGTTTGGGTTTCACTCTCTAACGGGAGAGTGGGATCGACCACTTTGTCAACTGGTACAACTAAGGACGTGACTAGATTGACTACATGATCAACCAGGCTAACTGACGAAGGGAACATATTGATCATTACATGAACTACAAGTGGGTCGAGAGAAAGCTTACGGTAAGAAGCTGGAAGTTGAGGCTGTGAAAAAATCATGTCTTCCAGGAATTTCGAGGCTTCATCCATATGAGGGAAAAGGTGAGTTAGATGACTCCCTTTGCATAACATACATGGGAACTTGACTTTACTTTTCTTCTTCCCAACGGTATCAAGAATAGTTAATTGGAGGTCATTAGCATGTTGTTCAGAGGCCGACGACGTGGACTGGAAAAGGTGTGTGGACCATGCTTCTATAACCTTGGATAGACCAGGGAAATCTTTAAGAAGATGACTACCCTTACAAAGCCTACAAGGGTACTTGGGATTACGGGTTTGGGTTGTCTTGGCATCATCAACACTCCTAACATGATTATCAGTAACTGCTTGTTTTCCAACATGTTTGGCAATGGTTGGAAATTTGGACCCTTGCTTTTGTTTCTTCTTCTTCTTATCCACCGAGTTACTAGCTTTAGAGCTTTCACTCAGAGAATGAGATGAAATGGAGGAATACCTTGCAAGTGAAGAAGGTGAAGAAGATATTACTGGTGAAGAAGGTGAAGGATCAACATTAGGTTGATGTTCTTGTTGATTAAGGTTGGTTGTCATTGATGTCAACCCTTGAAGAAAGCCCCATAGCACAAAGGTTGGGTAATGGACCCAAGATCGTTTGATGTAAATTTGAATCGTTATTGTCTTGTCATGGTTGATAATAAGTAGAAATGGATGAACTCCAAATTGTTCCCCTTATGGTGAAATCCCTCACGGGAAGACGCTTTGCGGATTGAGTTATCCTAGAAGTATTGTTAGAGAACCCATGCTTATTTGCGGAATAATGAGATGAACACTAGTGAATTTTT